>JAFMPE010118746.1:812-12418 GCA_024759925.1 Ficus religiosa | reverse complement strand
TTATTATTATTATTTTTAGTTCTTTTAATTTTATAAAAGTTACAATAATTTTATGATAGGGTATGAAATATTGTATTTCTGAAGTTTGTTTTGAACTGTTATATAATAAAAATTTTATCAGTTTAATTAGATTTAACATTCAACAACATGCATTATAGATATAATATTCTACCTTAAAAAGCTCTTAATTTGATAAGAATAATAACTAGTATGATTAGCGTAGGATTCTTTACAAGATAGATCGCTTATATCTTATATATCATAATTACACTAACTTGAATTTAAGATCTTATGAAAGAGAAACAATAACTTTATAAGTCTACTTAATTAACGAGTGGTATGAGGTGGTCACTGTGCTATGCATTGATGTAGAAGAAAATGAGATTGTGAATGAACGTATTCAATGGATTGAAACAGACTTTTTAGGATTAATTAGGCCACCAACTATAGGTGATCTGAATCATCTGATAATGGATAGATTTTGACTGCCTGCATAGATTATTGGCTACTGGTTAATTATCTCAAGCTTGACCAATTAATGCCTTCAATTCCCTAGTATTTATAGCAATTAGGTTTGAATTGTTGTTTGTTGTTTGTCAATATCTGCAAAAAAGTATGCACAATAAATACTTAAAAGGATGTTCCAGCAAAAAAAAAAAAAAAAAAAAAGAAAGAAAGAAAGAAAGAAAAAAAAGCATACCTAAAGGAATAAAACTAACTCACAAATCACGTCACAAAAGTAAAATGCCTAATTTGGCTTGAACCTAGACGACATAAGAAAAAGAAAAAGGAAAATTATTTTATTTTATTTTATTAATCTTACTTCCGACATTGTTAATTCTGAAAATAGAAGTGAAAAATAAGGAAAACTTGTTAACTATGTAAAACATGGTTAGGCGTGTTTAGAAAATATTATGTAGACCCTATGAATTAGTAACTACATAATAAACTTGGCATATGTTTTACTTATTTTTAAACCAATTAGTGAAGAAGAGTTTGCCTATATTTATTTACTCACCTTTTACATTGATAATCATTAGCGGCAATATATATGCACGTCATCATCTATTTGAAGTTTTTTTTTTGGCTAAAAATTCATTAAACCATTTAATTGGTTTTTTTTGGGGTGTGTTGAACTATTTAATTGGTTATTATATAAAAGAAATATTGATCACCAAAAAAAAGTACATAGAAGATAGTCAATGTAGAGCTGGTGGTCAATGTGAAAGAGATAACAGGTGGAGGAAAAGTCTGGATTATTATGGTGTTAAATATTGGGAAAGCGGGGTGAGTGACTGACCGACTGACTGACTGGGACCTTTTGGTTGGCTATGCAGTTCGGTCTTGGAGAGAAGACTTTGAACAAAAGAAAATGGCAGTTTTGAATCTTTGAAAGTTGCTGCCAATTAGGATAGTGGGTGTGCAGTTCAGCTAATGTTTGGCCACTGTTAACTTTACTTTACTTTTTATTTTTTATTTTCCCTCCTTAGTTTGAAAAATGTAAACATAGTGGTACATGGTGATTATAATATATAACAGTACTTATAATATGTTGTTTGAAGGAGTGCTTCAACATGCATATTAAATTATTGACCCCTTGTATATTTTGATGTGGAGATAAATTATAAGTAAACTTAAAATCAGATATATCTATAAGAAAATAATGAGCATTTTAAAAAAAAGGACTAATGAAACAAAAATTGCAATTCAAAGAGGAAAAAAACTCATATTACATTGTTCACTTCTATTTTCCGTGTTAGTCGTTCCTACCATGAGTTTGCTTCCGTTACATAAAATATTGAGAATAATTTTAGAAACTAACATTTATTTTTGAGGGAAATAGAAACTAACATATTAAGTATTACTTAACTTATCTTTGGGTAGAAACTAACAGATTAGCTATTTAATTAACATGTAAAACGCAATACAGATCATATAGTTGAGGTGATGAATAGCATGTCGTGAATACGAGTACATATACGACATGCAGATCATAGTCGTCTTTCTTGGCCATCATGCCAATCTATCATAACCTATATGACAACAAAACATAAGAAGTCATTTTGTTATTTTATTATATGAGAGTTCGGATACACTGTTTCAGCAAAGACAATTATGTCATTACAAATAATGAAAGATGGTAATTTTTCTATCGAGTTAAATGGGAAATTTAATTACTAGGTTGTTTGGTTGACATAGTATGTACTTTATATGCTATATTTTCCCCTTTTTTCTCGGTTCATTTTCCTATACAAACTGCTAATTTTGTGTTTTTGGATCACTATTTTGAATCTAAAATTTTTAATTTAACTCAAATTCAGATTTAAATTTCCCATTTTAAAAATCTTTACCACACAACTGTAACATACTAACTTACGATTCAATCGGACATGAAGTTGATGTTGAAAAATTAGAAAGTTAGTGATGTACATGTCGGGGAAAAGAAAGTTGGAGACCAATATTTAATACAAAAACGGTGTAAAAGTTAAAAACCAACATAACAAAAAAAAAAAAAAAAAAAGATAATTTGGTGAAAAAAGTCAATTTTAATCTGTATTTAAGTTCCATCTTCTATCTAACTTTAAAAGCACACAGCCAATCGACATATTAATTGCACGTTGCTTTAATCCAACAGCCCGCGTAGAATACAAGCAAAACTATAGTCCTGCCCGCCTTGTGAACAATGACTTACATGGATCCATGATATTTATATCCTATTATATGATATATTTACATATATTTTTGTGAAAAATTATGTTAGATGGTATTTTTCAGTTATTTAATCTAATAAATTGTCTAATTTTTTTTATTTAAAAAATGATCACTTATCATTTTTTAAATTTAATCCATCAGTGATCGATTAACAATCAATCAATGATTGACTATGAAATTTAATGATTGACTAACAATCAATTACTGATTAATTATTTAAAATAATTAATTAATAAAAAAAGATATTTTAACTAATTTTTAAAAACTTTGATTATATATTGAAAAACTTCTTAAAAAAAATTATTTAGCTATAAAAACCCATATTTTTACTACTAGTAGTGTGACGTATGGTTTTTTCCCTTCAATTTTTCAGTTTTCTTTTTCGGTGGAAACTTGAATGCTAGGATGCTACTGATGATTGTGATGCATTAAATAATTTTTGAGGTTCCACTTTGTTGCATGACAAACTAATTGACAGGACACATGTCTTATCGTACACTAACATATATGAATCTCTCTTTTTTATTTACCGACTGACTCGCAAAAGAAACACGATTCATTCTCTCTCTTACTCTTTTTCTTTTTCCTTGGTAATTAACAAATTAATCATATCCTAAATTGTCTTTCCAAAAAAAAAAAAAAAAAAAAACATAATTCAAAGTTCTAGCATTGCAAATATTTGTTCTACGGCAAACTGACAGACATTGACTTATAAAGAAAATAATTGTTTATTATTTTTCAAATTTAATTAATCAATAATTGGTTAATAATCAATCAGTGATTGATCATAAATTTAGTGATCGATTAATGATCAATCATTGATTGATCATATAAGAAATTGATTAATCATTTTAGAAAAAAAGACATTTTAATTAATTTTTAAAAATTTCGATTAATTATTAAAAAACTTCTTAAAAAAAAAAAACTATTTAACTATAGATCCCATATTTTTGCTACTAGTTGTGTGACATATGTTTTTTTTTTTTTTTTTTCCTTCAGTTTTTGTTTTTAGTGGAAACTTGAATGCTAGTATGCTACTGATGATTATGATACATCAAATAAAATGATAATTTTTGGGCACTTGTTCTATGACAAATTAACTGACACTGACTCATAAAAGAAAATGACCGTTTGTTATTTTTCAAATTTGATAACTGATAGTGAAATTTGGTGATTGACTAATGATCAATTACTAAATTAACCATTTAAAAAAGATCTTTAAACTAATAATTAAAAATTTTAATTATTTATTAAAAAACTTCTTAAAAAAACTATTTAGTCATAAATCTCATATTTTTGCTACTAGTAATGTGACATTTATATATTTTTTTCCTTCTTTTTTTCAGTTTTCTTTTTCGGTGGAAACTTGAATGCTAATATGCTACTGTTGATTATGATACATTAATTAAGGGGGTGTTTGATGAATGAGTTTAGTTTAAGATTTTTAAGTTTCAATAATAATTTTTTAGAAAAAATAAAAAATTTTTTGAGAAAAGAGAAAAAATTTTTTAAGAAAAAAAATAAAAATTATAAAGAAAAAAATATAATTTAATTTAAACTAAATTTGAAACAATCATTCCCTAAATAAATTGATAATTTTTTAGGTCCACTTTGTCCTACGACAAACTGGCTGACACGACACATGTCTTATCGGACACTAACAAATTAAGAATCTCTCGTTTTTTTTTTCCGACTGACTCATAAAAGAAACAAGATTCATTCTCTCTGTTGTTCTTTTTGTTAATTAACAAATTAATCATATCCTAAATAGTCTTCCCAAAAAAAAAAAAAAAAAAAAAACCAAATTCCAAGCATTGCAAATGTTTGTCACCCCACGGTGGGACCCACTTCCAAGACAATACTGATTACTCTTTTTTCCTTCATATTCGCAAGCCCAAAAATCCTTCTCTTCTCTGCAAAACTTCACGTAAACCCCATTTTTTTCCCCTCCTCTTCTCCTCTTCATCTTGTTCTGCAAATTCCAATGCTGGGACTTCTTCTTCTACTCCTCCTCCTCTTTCTCTCTCCTCCCTTCTCTCTCCCTCTAAACCAGGAGGGCCTCTACCTCCTCCGGGCCAAGCGCGGCCTCTCCGACCCCACCCAGTCTCTTGCCTCTTGGAACGACCGCGACGACACCCCCTGCCACTGGTTCGGCGTCTCCTGCGATCCCTCCACTCGCCTCGTCGACTCGGTCGACCTTCAGAGTTCGCAGCTCGCCGGCCCTTTCCCCTCCTTCCTTTGCCGCCTCCCCTCCCTCTCCCGCCTCTCCCTCTTCAACAACTCCATCAACTCCTCCCTCCCAGCCGACGTCTCCGCCTGCCAGAACCTCCACCACCTCAACCTCTCCCAGAACTTCCTCGTTGGCCCCATTCCGGACCGCCTTCCCGGAATCCCGACCCTCCGGGAGTTGGACCTCTCCGGGAACAACTTCTCCGGCGAAATTCCGGCGAGCTTCGGCGACTCTCGCAGCCTCGAATCGCTTCTCCTATATGACAACCTCTTGGACGGAGAAATCCCTAGCTTTCTCGGCAATATCTCGACTCTCAGAGAGCTCTTGCTGGCGTACAACCCGTTCTCGCCGAGTCGGATTCCGAGCGAACTCGGTAACCTGGCGAGCCTCGAAAACTTGTGGCTCACCGGATGTAACCTCGTCGGTGAGATACCGCCGACTCTCAGCCAGCTTTCGAAGCTCAAAAACCTCGACTTGTCGATGAACAGACTCAGTGGAGCGATTCCGAGTTCCATTACCCAGTTGAAGAGTATAATCCAAGTTGAGCTCTACAACAACTCTCTCTCCGGCGAATTGCCTAAAAATATGTCGAATTTGACGACGCTCCGGCGGTTCGACGCGTCGATGAACCAATTGACCGGGACGATCCCAGAGGAACTATGCGAACTGCCTCTCGAGTCGCTGAACTTGTTCGATAACCGGCTCGAAGGGACGCTGCCGGCGAGCATAGCTCGGTCACCGAACTTGTACGAGCTCAAGCTGTTCAACAACAAGCTCACCGGCGAGCTGCCGAGTCGACTCGGTGAGAACTCTCCGTTACAGAGGATCGACGTCTCTTACAACGGGTTCAGCGGCGAAATCCCTGGAAACTTGTGCGGGAAGGGTGTTTTGGAAGATCTTATTCTGATATACAATTCGTTTTCGGGGAAAATCCCCGCGAGTCTCGGAAAATGCCGGAGCCTAAGCCGGGTTCGGCTCAAGCAAAACAAGCTTTCAGGTAATGTTCCTGAGCAGTTCTGGGGTTTGCCTCGTGTCGATTTACTTGATCTTGATGGGAACAACCTCTCTGGTCCGATCTCTAGTAAAATTTCTGGTGCCTATAACTTATCTACCTTGTTGATATCTAAAAACCAGTTTTCTGGACCGATTCCTGATGAGTTTGGTTCCCTGGGGAATCTTGTCGAGTTCATCGGTAGCGATAATATGCTAACGGGGCAGATTCCGGCGAGTTTGATTAATTTAAGCCAGTTGGGAAGGCTTGATCTTAGTGGCAACGGGCTTTCCGGCGATATTCCGGAGGGAATCGAGGCTTGGAAGAAGCTCAATGAGCTCAATTTGGCTAACAACAAGCTATCTGGTGAAATACCAAGTGAAATTGGAAGCTTGAGTGTGCTAAATTATCTTGATCTTTCTGGGAATTCCCTTTCCGGGGAAATTCCGATCGAGTTGCAGGACTTGAAGCTCAACTTGCTGAACTTGTCGAATAACCGGCTTTCGGGTAATCTTCCTCCACTTTACGCAAACGAAAATTACAAGAACAGTTTTGTGGGCAATCCTGGGCTGTGTGGTGACCTTCCTGATCTTTGTCCAAGAGTAGGAAGTAAGGACCTGAAATATATTTGGCTTCTACGAACAATATTCATCCTTGCAGCCATTGTTTTCCTTGTGGGAATTGTCGGCTTCTTATGGAAGTACCAAACTTTCAAGAAGAACAAGAAAGGAATCACAATCTCTAAGTGGAGATCGTTTCATAAGCTTAGTTTCAGTGAGCTTGACATAGTCCAATGCCTAAACGAGGACAATGTGATAGGAAGTGGGGCATCCGGGAAAGTCTACAAGGTCGTGCTCGGCAATGGCGAGGAAGTGGCGGTGAAGAAACTGTGGAGAGGAGGAACAAAGAAAGACGATCAACAACGCAGTGCAGAACCGGACAAAGATGAATTCGAAGCAGAAGTCGAAACGCTAGGAAAGATAAGGCACAAAAATATCGTCAGGCTATGGTGTTGCTACAGCTCCGGAGATTGCAAACTTCTGGTCTATGAATACATGCCCAACGGGAGCTTGGGAGATTTACTGCATAGTAGCAAGGGAGGCATGTTGGATTGGCCGATGCGGTATAAGATCACTCTAGACGCAGCCGAGGGACTCTCTTATTTGCACCACGATTGCGTGCCTCCAATTGTTCACAGGGATGTGAAGTCCAACAACATTCTGTTAGACGGAGAGTTCGGAGCTAAAGTCGCCGACTTCGGGGTTGCTAAAGTCGTTGGCGGGATCAACAAAGACGCAGAATCCATGTCTGTAATAGCAGGGTCTTGTGGTTACATAGCACCAGGTCTGTCTTCAATTACTTGACATTCCATATCTCATTTCATTTCAAAATTTCAGTTACCAAGTTTCAATACTTCAATGTTTTCTGCAGAATATGGCTATACTCTTCGAGTGAACGAAAAGAGCGATATCTACAGCTTTGGCGTGGTGATTCTAGAGCTGGTGACTGGTAGACTCCCGGTGGATCCAGAGTTTGGGGAGAAACATTTGGTCAAGTGGGTTCTTACCACATTGGACCAGAAGGGACTAGAAAACGTAATAGACCCGAAACTAGACGTTGTTCACATGGAAGAAATAGGAAGAATACTCAACATAGGCCTTCTCTGCACCAATTCTCTTCCCATAAATCGGCCTTCAATGAGAAGGGTCGTGCAGATGCTACAAGAAGCAAGTTCTGATAACACCAAGTCCAGCAGAAAGGATGGGAAACTCTCCCCATATTACTACTATGAAGAATCTTCTGACCAAAGAAGCACAGTTTGAACTTTGAAGAGTAAATTTTCGACATTTTGTTTGAAGTTTTAGTTCAATACGAGGGCATTCGGATTTGGAATTTGTAACGTGAAAGTGTAAGAAGTGTCAAAGGGAGAGTTTTTGAGTTTATGTATGTACTAAGAACAGCTGTATGTTACACGAATGGTTGGTGAAACGTCTAATGATCCTGAAAAGTGTGAAACAAATGTCGTTCCAGTGTTGGTGAAGTTTCCTTCTATTTGTCTTCCTATGTCTGCAAACTATTACAGTGAAATTGTGAAATGACTGCAGAGGAAGGTTCCAACTCGCAGGATAACTTTTTATTTCGTTTTTCACCTTCTGTTTTTTTTTTCCCCCCTCTTATAATTGAGGAGTGGTGGGACTAGGAAAACGACAGAGTTGTTGCTAGCTTTTAATGAGGGCGGTCTTGTTGGGCTCCCTGCTCCCTGGTCCCTGCTCTCGTTTACCTGTCGAAGCACTAAATAGTATGGGCGACTATGATGTTTTGTTTATTTGTTCATTTATTTTTTTATCATATGCAAATTCCCCAATTTCCTTGTTCAAATTATAAGTTTTATGTTCTTATTAAAAAAAAAAAAATGTTTCATGAATTTTCTTTTAAGTTCATAAAGGGTTAATTATCCGTTTGGTTCTTTATGTTTTAAATGAAATTGTGATATGATTTTTAACATATGTATATTTATATTTGTTAAAAGATGAACTCTTTAAAAGAGTGGGTGAAAAAAAAATTCTTTTTACTAATAAAGGTTAAAATTTGATGAAACAGATCATACATGATACATGTAAGTTAAATTATGTAATTTTTTTTTAAAAATTATGCTTAAATTGGAAATCATGCATAATGCACGTGACATTTTCTGTTAAATTCTTAGCATTTATTTAAAAAAAAAAAGAGTATTTGTAATTTTTTAAAAAATTTAAAGAACTTTTAGTAAAAAAAAATATATATATATATTTTTGGATCAAATTATAATTTCATAAAAATATACGTAGATAAATTATTCATTTATGAATTGGTAGGATGTTTCTCAATAAGAATACCCATGAAATAGTCGTTGAAATATGGGAATTATACAGCACAATGGGAAAAAGGTTAAAAGAAATTTGTTTTCTTATATAAACACTTGGATAAACTAGCATGTTGATGCCTTGGATCTACGAAGAGAGTGGTTTTATTAATAAAAAAAATTAGAATTCATCCAAGAATACCAAAAACAAACCCTCTCGTCCACTGATGTTGGATGGCACGTCAATTTCAACTCTCTTTCTAATAGGAAATTGTCCACCAATCACTCAAGGCTTGGATAGTAGTGTGACAAAAATATCAGACCAAAAGTGGGTCAAATAGTTTCTCTAGAGGTTTTCATTTGTCACCATCAATTTAAATTTTATGTATTAAATGAACGAAAAGGCCTCAAAACAATCCGACATTTATGAGGGGCTTAAATGTTTGAATTTTTCAATGTTTATCTCTTCTTCCTGTATATAAATAAATACACACACACGTCAAAATTTGAATCAACGACAAATAATGGAAATACTAAACTTTATTGGGATCAATGAAATCTAGAATGACAAGAATCAACCTTTCTTAAATAAATATGAATTTATCTATTTTTCACCGTTTTTAAAAGTATGCCAATTTCCTATCCTCAACCCTATTTATAATTTTTCTTGGGGGCTTGGATGTTAATTATTGGTACACGTGTTAATTCAATCATTACAATTATTAAGTGACGTGTCTTCTAACAAACTTTTGCTGACATGACCTTCTGCTTCAGTTCTTGATTTCTAAGGTTCTTCTCTTTTCTGGTTTTATTGCAACGACATTGTTTCTCTCCTTTATTGAAATATCTTGTTGTATTTAATTCTTGTCCCCGCATCAGCCCCCTTTTTCCTATAAATTTGAAACCTTTGTCTTAATTCTTGTTTTCAAATTTATCAGGAAAAATTGCTTAAAATCTCTCAACTTTTCCAAGTCTTCATCTATTCTTCTTCGAATTTCCTTACTTCTGAATCTTTTTAATCTTCAATGGCTTCTTCTTCTTCTATTCGAAAATCTTTCGAAGACATCTAATTCAAATATAGACTCCTTGGGTCAGTTTATGTTACTTCTTTGCCTGAAAATGCCAATCTTTATCCTGGCGAGAACTTGGGTTCCGATGTCCGTGTTATTCCAATAGAGGCTCTGATTCCTCTTCAGTTTCCCCTCACTCCGTTTTTTTCTGATTTCATCCAGATTTCTCCTCTCCAGTTAGCCGCTAGTGCCTATAGATTTCTCCTCTCCAATCATCCATGAACTTAGAATGATCATCAAAAAGATCTATTTTTGCCTTAGGTGTTTCCAACTTCGTCTTGGCCACTCCAGCATTTTCTTTTATTGTTTTATTTCTGGTTTCTTGATTCTTGTGATTAGTGAATTCATCTATTTCTTCTTCCACATCCGTCAGGTTTTGCCAGTTCCTTCTCTCTTTGTTCATTCCTCGAGCATTTGTAGTCTCTCTTCCTCTTTGTTCAGATTGTGCTTCCTGCTCAGTGAAAGTTTTCTCAACCGTTTTACCCCATTCCTACATCCTGGATTTCAATATTTCATTCTCCAGTTTCACCATTTTCAGCTGAGTTTTCAAGTTTCACTGATTTTCTCGCATCAGCCTCTGAGCTTCTTCTATCATCCTTTGTTTCTCTATTAAGACTCACACAGCCTGTGTGAGGTCAAAATCATCGGATCCTCCTCCCTCGAATTTGTTCGCCTGATCTTCGTTCAGGTCACCGGGTCTTTCATCCACCACATTTCTGCTTCCAGCTCGCTTAGTGGTTGCCATCTTTTTTAGATTTCTCTCTTCTCTTAGAGAAAAAGCTTTTTTTTTTTTTTTTTTTTTGGTTCAGTTTTCCACAGACAATGCCAATTGTTTGTGTCAAAATTTGGATTAACGACAAACAATGAAAATACAAAACTTTATTGGAATTAATGAAATCTAAAGTGACAAGAATGAAGCTCTCTTAAATAAATCCTAATTTCTCTATTTTTCACCGTTTCCAAAAGTCTACTAATTTCCTATCCACACCCTTATTTATAGGTTTTCTTGGGGGCTTGGATGTTACAATCACTGCTACATGTGTCAATTCACTTATTACAATTGAATGATGTGTCTTCTAACAAATTTCTACTGACATGGCCTTCTGCTTTAGTTCCTGATGAGTTTAATACCTGTGCGTTGCACGGGGAAGGAAGAAAAAACAAAAATGAAAAAAATTGAGTATTATATAATAAAAGCAGTTAATTAAGATATAAATTATACGAGGAAGGAAGAAAAAACAAAAATGAAAAAAATTGAGTATTATATAATAAAAGCAGTTAATTAAGATATAAATTATACGAGGAAGGAAGAAAAAACAAAAATGAAAAAAAATTGAGTATTATATAATAAAAGCATTTAATTAAGATATACATTATAATTACCGAAAGTGTATTTTTTTTAGTATTTATTATTATAATATTAAAGTACATACATTTATATTTTTAAGCGTAATTTTCTTGAAATAAAAAAGTTCAAATAATAAATAAAATTAAAAAAATTTGAAAAATCAAAGGGATAACAAAATTGTAGGGTAAATTTAATAAAATAAAAACCAATAAAATTATAAACATAAACATGAATAAAAATTTTAAAAAATTTATTTCTAAAGATTATAGATATAAATATAAAAGAAACTTATTGAATATTTTGTTTAAAATAAAAAAAAGAAGAAAAAAATAACAGAAGTCAAAGAATAAAAAATTAATAATATCAAATATTAAAATAAAATATTAAGTATAAGAATTGTTGTTAATAGAATA
>JAFMPE010118733.1:1868-14212 GCA_024759925.1 Ficus religiosa | reverse complement strand
GTGGGTTTTTTAAATTTTTTTAATTTCTTAGTCAAATAATATTGTAAAGTAAAATGTATGATAACTACCATACACAACAAGCTGCCCTCCAGATTCGATTCCTCTGCAACTTTCCCCCCTGGCGTCGACCTTCCCCCAACAAGCCGCCCCCAAGATCCAGTCCTTTTGCAACTCGGCCCCTCGCCTAGCGACCTTCTCCGGTCCCTCTACAACTTAGGCCCCCAACTGGTGACCTTTGCGCTCCCACTACTTGACAACGAGCCCCTCCTCCCGAGGCCCATGAGCTAACCCGACGAGCTCCTCCTTCCTTCTCAACCCCAACAATGGAAACCTTCCACCGGTAAAGGTGGGTTTTTTAAATTTTTTTAATTTCTTAGTCAAATAATATTGTAAAGTAAAATGTATGATAACTACCATACACAAGCAATATTTTAGCTGTTTGATTATATTTGAATAGTCTAAAAATGAACTCTATTGATAGAGTATATAAAAATTGCTCTACCACATATTCTCCCCAAATTTGTATGTATATCCCTAAATTTTTTGAATTGACAATCAAAATAATTTTTTTTAAACTTACAAATTTTTAACATGATAGTTCTTTTTTCTCAAATGCTTTGAATATGGATGGTTTTTTATAGGTGACTTACACATAATAGCTTAAAAAGAGGCATTGTTCGTCATTTTTACTTAATTTTGATATAAAATCTTTTTAAAAATTAAATTTAAGTTTTTTAATCAATTTTAATTTAAATTAAGCTTGCATTTGGTTGTCGGTTGGTGATAAAATTTTTAAGTTGGAGTTGGTTGAATTTTTAAAACTAATAGTAAATTTTGTTTATTTTTCAGAAAAAGATAAAAACTAAGATGAAAAAGTATAATTTAGTTAGAGTTAAATTTAAATAATACCCTTTTAGTTTATGACGTGGAATAAATCGTCTAAACTTTGACGGATGCAAGCCAAAAATTATATATTTGAAGTGTTGATTGGAAAAAGAAAAAAAAAATCATTTGAAACATTACACGAGATCAAAATGTAACTTTATGAATTATAGGAACCGATATAGCTAATATATTTTTTTTTCCTAGCGGACCGCTAAGCAACTTTCCTCATATGGAGAAAGAGAAGAGAAAAAAAAAAAATCATGTACTTCTTCTCAACCAAAAAAAAAAAAAAAAAAAAATCTTGTACTTCGTAAGTTCGTGTTTACCTTTTGTTTTCTGTTACGACTTACGAGTTACGACTTGTGAGCCATCCACGTGTTTCCAACTCCGCGGCACTCTTTTTAGCCAAAAAAATAAAAACAAAAAACAAAAATACTCGTCCCAACTCCAGTTCTCCCCTGCCTGGACTGGACTAGCCACCGCAGCGGCTCAGCTTTTCCCTTTCGAGCCTTCTGATTTTCTCGAGAAACAAACACCACGTCAAAGTATCCTCCTTTTCATTTGGAAACCCAACAACCACCTAACTAGTTTCCCGGAAACCAATTCCAACACTCTCCACCTACTTAGATTCTCTCCGATCCTCTTCATTCGTTTCCTTTATCTTGGCAATTCAAAACAAATCTCAAATCAAGCCCCAAATTTTCTTCACTCTTTCTATCTTGGATCCAATTCTGCCTGGCTTTCTCCATCTCCGATTCGTATAAACCCGAATTTGGACCCAAATTTTTATTCAATTGAATCAATTTCCCTCGTATTCCGAAGCGAAAACCCTAGTCAATCCCCGAATTTCCTTCAATTGAATCAATCTCTGTCTCTGTGGGTCCGCCATGGCTATGCCGGCGCTTAAAGCTGTGACATTGACACACGTACGGTACCAGAGGGGCGACCAGGTGGGGCACTTTCTGGCATGGGTCTCGCTGGTGCCCGTGTTCATCAGCCTCGGCGGATTCGTGTCCCACTTCATCTTCCGCCGCGAGCTCCAAGGCATGTTCTTCGCCTTAGGCCTCTTGATCTCCCAATTCGTCAACGAGCTCATCAAGACCTCCGTCCAACAAGCCCGCCCCGAGACCTGCGCGCTTCTCGAGATGTGCGACTCCCATGGCTGGCCCTCCAGCCACTCCCAGTACATGTTCTTCTACGCCATGTACTTCACGCTCTTGACCTTCAAAGGCGCCGGCATTTGGGAGACCACCCAGAAGGTTTTGGTTAATTCTCTGCACTGGTCTCTGGCGCTCATGACTATGTACTCCAGGGTGTATCTGGGCTACCACACGGTGGCGCAGGTCTTCGCCGGAGCGGCCCTCGGGATCGTGCTTGGGGCGGTCTGGTATTGGGTGGTGTATTATGGGCTTTACTGCTATTTTCCCGTGATTGAGGAGAGTTCATTTGGGCGTATGTTTTACATCAAGGATACTTCTCATATACCTAATGTCTTGAAGTTTGAGTATGACAATGCCAGAGCCGCGAGGGAGAATGTGGCTTGCAAGTCTAACTGAATATTACTTTTGGGTAAGTGGTATATATATAAATATATGCATATATGAATATTTTCATGTGTTTGTTTGATTCATGTTTGTGAATTGGTGCATTAAAGATTAGATCTTTGTTGGACTTAGATAGGTTAAAGTATATTCTTTGCTTGGTTTAGTTTCTCGTTGAAAGGATTCTTGTCATAGACCCGATATTTGGTCATTTTGACTACCTAAAGAAGTTTCATAAGCATCGTATCGATGTTTTACCGGTAGCGTCTTATGTTTGGCCTATCATAGGGGAGACCGTATTAAACAAATTTCTGCACGAGTTCCGCTCTCCCAAGTGATGGGATCAAGCTCCCAAGCTACTGAAAAGGTTCTTCTTTAAGTATCAAATATCATAGTTATGAAATATAATCAGGAATTGAATGCAAGAGATTTCAAGAACAGCTTTCAAACGACACATTTCCTACGATTCTAGAATCCTTCTCATTTTCTTGTCTGCTTTCGATATAAATTAACATTATTCTTCTCACGATTCTCGATATCGATGACCCAAAAAAAAAAATTTATGATACCTTCCCAAGAGAAAAGCTCAATAAATTAAAGATTTATTGAACTTTCAAACAACATAGTTAGAGAAGCCACTACTAATCTAATCTTTCAACTACTGCTATAACCTTCAAACTACCTTCAAACTATTAGGATTGTGCATTATTGGTTATCTATTTTGTTTAGTCCATTAAAAATGATCAGTTAGCTTATTAAGTTATTGGGTCTTTTAGGGCATCTCATTTATTATGGTGTAGAGACCAATACTCTATTTTATTTTATTTTTATGAAGGGCTAAAATAAAATAAAATATATTTAGATAAGTAGGTTAAGATCCCCCATTTAAATACAACGTATTTTTCATTTCATTCATATCTCATCATTGAGTGAAGTAAAGTTTTCTCTCTAAAAGGAAAATTCATGGAAGACTAGCAACCCTAATTTACCACGTCTCCATAGATTCAGGTACGCTTTCACATCAATTTTCTTGATGATTTAACATGAGAATAGACTATTCATCAATAAAATTTTTCCATCAAGTAATATCAGAGCCACGTCATGATGAATCGTTGAGAAGTTTACCTTTTTTGGCTAACCATTTAGCATACTTGGAACATTCTTTCTTCATGTCACCAATTTATGGCAAAAGAAACAGGTGATATTCTTATCCTAAATCTGTTACATCTAGGCTATGAAGTCTTACTGTTTGCAGCTCCTTTTCCTTTATAGTTCCCTTTCTTCTTCTTACAAGCAACATTGTTATTGGAAAAAGTTGCTAAGTGAGTACTCTTTATCATTTCTTGTTTAAATCTCTCTTACTCTTGCACACACTGAGCAATGAGCTCATTAAAAGTCCATTTCTCCTTTTTGAGTGTTGTAACTTATCTGAAAAGGACTGAATTGTGCAGGAAGAGAGATCAAGACTAGGTGCATGAGAATATCATCAGACAACTCTAGCTTTCGTGCCCTCAACGTAGTAATAAGATTGAACATTTCGATAATGTACTCCCTTATGTTCTCTTTGCCTTTGTACCGCATTGAGACGAGCTTATCAAGAATGGTGTTCGTTTTGATCTTTTTAGATTCAACGAATCGATCTGCTATTTGGCTTGGGAACTTCTTAGCATTTTCCTCCTCGGGCATTGTGCCCCTAATAGTATCTGGAGTAGAATGCTTTATGATCATAAGACTCGTATAGCTAGAATGTTTCCATTTTTCATTATTAGCCTTTTGTTCAGCTGTATTGTTACTAGTAAAGGCAGGAGGTTGTTCAGAAAAACTAGACATTAAAACATAAAAGGAAAGGAAAAAAACAACGAAAAAAAAGAAAAAAAAATAAAGTCGATGGTCAAAGGGGTTGGGTCAATTAGACCGGGTTGGGCTAGACAACCATACACCCTTACTAGTGACATTACTATTGAACAAAAGTCTAATTATGAAAAATGGAAACGTTCTAACCGCATGAATCTTATGATTATAAAGTATTCAATTTCAGATAATATCAGAAGCGCAATACCTAAGAAGGAAAATGCTAAGAAGTTCCTTAACCAAATAATAGACTGATTCGCTGAATCTAAAAAGGTCGAAACGAGCACCATTCTTGGTAAACTCGTTTCAATGTGGTACAAAGGTAAATGGAACATAAGAGAGTATATTATTGGAAATGTCTAATCTTGCTTATACACTGAGGGCACTAAAGCTAGAGGTGTCTAATGATATTCTCATG
Source organism: Ficus religiosa (assembly GCA_024759925.1). Taxonomy (NCBI): domain Eukaryota; kingdom Viridiplantae; phylum Streptophyta; class Magnoliopsida; order Rosales; family Moraceae; genus Ficus; species Ficus religiosa. The sequence continues at coordinate 9,517 of JAFMPE010118733.1, read as the reverse complement.
CATCCAATCTTGATCTCTCTTTCTGCACAGTTTAGTCCTTTTGAGATAAGTTACAACTCTAAAAGGGAAAAATTGACTCTTAATGAGCTTATTGCTCAGTGTGTGAAAGAGGAAGAGAAACAAGAAAAGATAAAGAGTGCTTACTTAACAACTTATTCTATTAACAATGCTGCCAACAAAAAAAGGAAAAGGAACAATCAAGGAAAATGAGCTTCAGATAGTGGGACTTCGTAGCCCAAGGTGCAACAAAAACAGGATAATGATATGACATGTTTCTTTTGTCATAAAGTTGGTCACATGAACATGGAAAGTTTTAGGTATGCTAAATGGCTCACCAAAAAGGTCGTGACTCTGATATCACTTGATGGAAAAACTTAATTGATGAATATTCTATTTTCAAAGTCAAGATCTCATGTTAAATCATCAAGAAAATTATTGGAAAAGCATACCTGAATCCTTTGAGATGCGATAGATTGGGGTTGCTAGTCTTCCATGTCTAAACTTTTCTTTTTAGAGATAAAAACCTTACTTCACTTAATGATGAGTTATGTGTAAAAATGAAAAATACGTTGTGTTTTAAATTGAGGATCTTAACCTATTTATCTGAATTATATTTTATTCTATCTTGGCCTATCATAGAAATATAATAAAGTATTGGTCACTACACACTAAAGTCCATTCTAAATGAGATGTCCTAAAACACCAATAACTTTCACTGATCATTTTTAATGGGCTAAACAGAATAGATAGCCAATAATGCACAATTAATTGATATGTGTATGCTCATTTTTATATAATTTCCTAGTGGTTTAAAGGTTATAGCATTAGAGAAAGATTGGATTGGTAGTAATCTCTCGAAGTTTATTGTTTGAAAGTTCAATAGATCTTTGGTTTATTGAACTTTGTTCTGTTTAACGTTTTGGACTAGAAAGAACAATTGTTACTCGTAAGGAAACTAATAGTAATGCTAAGTTGGAGATGGCTTGTGGATTTTAGAAATGGATCATGGATTGAAGCTATGAGAAGAGATAATGACTTGATGTTCAAGATTCAAAAGTTATTTCATATTGAAGCCATAAGAAGAGACAATGGCTTATGCCGCATTTGGATGAACTATTTTAATTTACAAATTATGGTGCTCAAATGCAATAGGTATTTGATTGGTCAATTATTGGAGTGAATTCATTTGAATGTTTTACTATTTCACAACAATTTAACTCAAAATCCAAATCTTAACTTTTTAAAAATTCGTATCACACTCATTTTTCTATCTTTACACTATCAAAACACATTTTATTTGAATACACAATTCAAATTCTGTATTTGAACGTAAACATTTAGTTTGAATGAAAATTAAAATGCAATCTATAATCCAAACAGACCATTGATTTTAACATCATTCATAATAGTCATTGCAGTTGGGGGCACGGTATTTGTCATTATAGCTGATTCATGGTTAGTATTTCCAAACATTGAATGTGGTGGATACCAGATGGAGCTGCATCTATTTCTTTTAGGCCCTTAGATAAGAACTTTTAAGTTTTCAGACTTCCCCATCATGGTCTGTTTGGATTGTGAATTTGATTGCTCTCTGGCTGTGCATACTTTTTGTGTGTGGACCCTTTGGTACTTAACATCTTGAATTCTCCTTTTTTTTTTTTTTTTCTTTCTTTAATTTCTTTTTTGCAGGTTATTTGCTTCAAATTTATGGTAAATTATGCTTTTGTTGGGTCACCGACTGAAAATATAGCTCAAGGAAAGCGTCCTGAGAAGAACCGCTACTGGAGTTTTAGGTTCCTCTATAGTCATACATTGATAATTTTAGTTTTTATTACAGTGGCATTTCAATGATGTAGAGACTTCAATATATGTTTCTTTAACCACTACGATGAAGTTGTTTTCATCACTACTCGACTTGTTGCAACTCATTTTTTTTTTTTTTTTTACTTTTCCACTTCTGAATATGCAAAGCAAATTTTGTGATTTATTATTGTTGTGTTTTGAAGTTCAGCTTTTTCAATTATAAAATATATATATATATATTTTATCTTCTAAAATGTTTAGCTTTATGATTTGTGTGAACGCTATTAATCAACCAAAAACGTACTTTTTTTCAACTCTTTTCCTGAATCATTATCAACCAAAAACGGTTTTTTTTTTTTTTTTTTTTGGTGCTTAACTCCAATACAACGAAAAAGCTCCAATACAACGAAAAAGAAAAGCAAAAAGAAGTAGGAAAAAATAAATAAAAAGAGCTTCGAGCCAATTACCATGCAGCATGCACAATGCCGTGTGGGTGGGTAATGGGCTGCGAAATCGGGTCCAAAGCAAAGCCCGTGCATGAGACGGATCAAGGCCCGGTAATAGCAAATATGCATTTTTTCAAAATTTAAAAAAAGAAATAAATATTAAGATTTTAAAAATTTTAAAATAAATAGCAGTAAATAGTAAATTTATTATGTAAATGATTTATTTATTAAAAAAAAATCTATAGTAAATAACTTATTTATCTATTAAAAAAACTTAATTTTTCATTTACTATTATATATTACAAATATTTTAAAAATTTGCTGTTTGTTTTATAATAAATTGGCTGTTTGTTTTAATTATTTATTATACAAATACTATTTATTTATCTCTCTGTAACACAAACTATACTTTTAGGCATTTTTTTAAGAGTGAAATTAAAGTATCAATTTTAGAAAATATTTCAAGCCTAGCAACACTACACAGTAGTTATTATAGTAGTTTTATTTTATTTTATTTTTACGTTTTATGATTAGATGATAGTTAATGAAATGATTCATTTTTTATTTATAAACTATTTTATTTTAATTTTTTAATATTTCAACATCAATGTATCAGATTATGCTGTAAGTTTACACTTGAACTCTTTCATCCAGTAAATATAATTTCTTCTTATTTAAATTTATTACGTCATTTTAAATGAATCTAACATACATAAAATGATAAAAAAAAATTTCCTTTTTTTTTTTTTCCCAATTCATCATCCTTTAATTTTGGTTTTAAGGCTAGGAAAAATAATTCAACCTCTGAATCCTCATCCTATATGAAAAGCCGTCGGATCTATAATGGTTTCAACAGTTAAATCTATGTCCCAATAAAAAAACCATTTGAATATATTTTTGTCTGAACATAATCCATTTTTGCAAAGACAATAATTTTTTTCTCCGAGCAGAGAAAATAATTGAAGTATAACGTTCGATTTTTAGACAAAAATAAAATCTTGCCAGATCAGGAAAAATGACGTCAGTACGGTAGTAAGCGACCACCGAACAACTCGGGGGACTCAAAATAATAGGCAATACAAATTTTAAAAAAAGTCCTCAACTTTAGATTATTTACAGAACGACCACTCTCGGCCAAAAAATTGGAAAAATTTGGTCGAAGCGGGAAGCGTGTGAGTGAGCGAGTTTAGAGAGAGAGAGAGAGAGTCTGAGTAGTTGCCACATTGAATGCCAGAGAGCTCAGAGCCTCACGGTGAAAACCTCCATAGCTGTCGCCGTCGTCGTCGTCTTCTCTCTCTTTGAATGTGGCAAGCTCTCGTCGCGGCGGCGGTGGCCGGAACCACCGGCATCGTCGCCAAGCACTTCTTCAAGCCCGGAGCCGATCCCGATCACGCTCAGAAACCCTACGATGGCGACGGTTTCGGAGTTCACGCGAGCGATCGCGATGAGGAACCGCGGTTTTTGAGTGCTTCCGCGCTGGGTTCCGAGCTGGATTTGCCGCTTGCGAGAGTCTCCGAAGAAGAAGACGAGATCTTTAGGTTTTCCAGTAAGGGTCCTTCTCGATCTGGTTCGAGGAATTTGAGCAAGAGAAAGGCAGTTTTGAGGAAAGGAGTGAGGGCTGAGAGATCTGCTGGTTTGGAGAAGAGGAGTGGCGCGAGGAGATTTGGTGGCGTTTGCTTGAAGAGGAGGAAGACTTGCAAGAATGTGGCTGGGAAGCGAGAATCGTGCTCTTCTAACGGTGAGATTCTTGTTTCTCTGGTTTCTGTTTGGTTCACGAGAAAATGTGATCTTAGGAAATTTTATGACAAGTTTTATGCTTGCCTGTGGTAGATGTTTCGTTCAGTGTGCAGTTCCATTTATTCTTGATCAACACTAGTTAGTTGATTCTTGCTCTACAAAATGTGTATCCGGTTTGGCATTGTTGAACTGAATAATGGGCGACATTTTGTCTTGGTTTGAGATAAGTACTACCGTTAATTCTCTGTAGTTCTTTGGGTACCTATAGTGCTAATCTTCTTAAATGTGTTACATAGTAAAGAATGGTATGAAATTGTGATGCAATAGTAGCTGGGGCTGGCAAGGATGTTAAAAGAAGTTAAAGGGTTGATTTTTAACGGAAGTTTTGTATAAATTTGTGAAAAGGGTCCTCAAATCACTTTCTCAAAAAGTAATATGTCGGAAATTGAAAGTGGTTTTTCAATTTGCGTAGATTGTAATATAAAAAGTGTCTACTTTTTTGAACGAGGGGAAACTATTTATGGGTGGAGTTTTTCTAAATACATCTTTCCAAGAATCCTAAGATTCGCTTGAGGTTTTATAAAGTGTCCAATAAAAATGCGAACAACAGTTGATCTACATGATTGAAAGTTTCATCATACATAAGCTAAAGGCAGACATAATCATTGTTTGAGAGATTAGCACGTTTGTAGTTTTGTATAAGCTCTGCCATGTGCTTATTAACTTTATGTTAGTTTTGCTGGTTTACTCTGTTTTAGCATCAGAAACCTGCTTATTGTGAAGCTTCAGTTGGTTTAACATTGATATATACTTCTTCTTTTTGTTCCTTTAGATACATCCTTATTTGGTTGGGGACTTGGTGTTGGGATCATGTACATGATGTCAACCGGGAAAGCGGAATTTGGTAGGCTTAATGCAGCAGTTAGTGAAACTGCAAAGGTCGTAAACGAGTTGAAAGCAGAGCTACATAAAAGAAAATCATCCCCAAATGTGCAAGTTTCAGGTTGTGCAAGGCAGGCCATTTTAGCCCATCATACAACTAGCTACGAGGTTGGTCACCCAGACCTTACTGAGTCGAGGACAAATATAATAGCCCCCAATGACATCAAATGTTTCAATGATGGCGAATGTGCTAGTAGCGTTCTTACAGAAGAGCCTGCGCCGGGTATGCAGGAAATGGATCAACTGGAAGCAGAGCTTGAGCTCGAACTTCAAAAACTTCCATGGTGCACCTTAGATGCTTCTAACCAAGAAGGTTCAAATGCTTTAAATGCTTTAGTTGAGGTAACCATTTGGGTACTTTTCTATGCTTTTGATTCATTGGATTTACCTCGGAAAGGTGTGACTACGTATCAGCGCTGTCATGTCCATCAAAAATGTAGACAATCATTTGTAGCTTAATTGAGCTAGCTGTGTTCTATGTAAATGCTATGCACGTGGGTCGTATTTAATTGTACAGTTTTGGACGCCAAACTAACCATTTTATGCGATTTTCTTTTTTAACTAAATCTAAATTTGATCGAAATTAAAATTTTAAAGATATACTATTTATGTCGTGGCTGATCGGTGAATTGTCATATGCTGATCTGCATGATTTAATTATTGTCATCCCTAGTAAATTTCCCCACTTTCATACATGTGCATTTCCAACTTAGAACATTTGTCTCACTTTGATCTATAAATGTTGAACAGACTGAACTTTCAGTTCAAGGGTTTCCAGAACACGAGGGACAAGATTCTGAATCCCAGCAGTTATGTGGAAATGGAATATTGCCAGCAGAACTTGATCAGAAATTGTGTCATTTGCTCATTGAACGACAGGAAAACCAAATAGAAGAGCTGGAATCTGAGCTGCATTTGGCCCAACACAAACTCCATGAGAAAGAAGCTGAACTCCAAGCACTAAAGGAATGTGTTAAGCGCCTAACAGAATTTTCTCTTTCAACTTGCTCAGGCATGACTTTCTGACCGTCATTGTGTTTTGAAATCTGTTGTGGTTTTTTGGGTGTGTTAATTGCTGTAACTAATGAAACTTTTTTTTAAAACCAGATGATGAGCCCGAGGCAGAAAGGTTACAAGATCAGACCAGCGATTGGAATTACAAGAAGGTTGGATCTGACTCAAAAAAACCAGGGGTTGGCAGGAAAAGACCAATTGATTAGTTGTCATGAAGAGTGACATTATTCCGTACGTGGGCACTAAGGTAATTCTACCAATAAATTATGAGATTCCAGCAAATTCCATTGTCATGGGTGGGTCCTTACCAGTTTCAAGTCTTGCAGTCATCCTTGGGCAAAAAACAAAAAAAAAAAAAAAAGGAAAAATCTTGAAGTTATGTTTTTTAAGGTATTCACACAAGCGAGAATACTTACATAATTATTTGAGATAGATCAATTACAGAGGTGTTTAAAAAGAGAAATCTTAATAAGTCTATAAGTGAATCTCATTAAATTATAATTTATAAATAATTATTGATTAAAAGAGAATTTATAATACTTATAAATCATTAGAAGTCTTAACTACAGTCAACGTGGCACTCGGCATAATGGCCATCATTTTTTTTTTTGAATCTTGAAGTCATGTTTCTTCTTGTATTCTGCACCTGGAATATTAAATTACTCTATATCTATATTTTAATGACCTAGTGTCTTGAGCTGAACCTTCGTAAACAAAGTGAACCCCAATTGACTTGGCATGCCCTGGCCCTTGCCCGGATCTTGGTTTAAACTTTTTAATTATTGCCGGTTAGGAAACCTGATACCCAAGTTGACTTTTTGTTTTCTTGTTGGGTATAGAAAACAAGCTAATTACCCCACTTGCACTTTCAAATTACCATATTGCCTCGCAATATTCTGTCTTTTGGCTTGAATCTTGCAGGGTAAATGTTGGAAAGCAGTGAAAAACTGAAAAAATATCCACGATAATGCTNTCTATATCTATATTTTAATGACCTAGTGTCTTGAGCTGAACCTTCGTAAACAAAGTGAACCCCAATTGACTTGGCATACCCTGGCCCTTGCCCGGATCTTGGTTTAAGCTTTTTAATTATTGCCGGTTAGGAAACCTGATACCCAAGTTGACTTTTTGTTTTCTTGTTGGGCATAGAAAACAAGCTAATTACCCCACTTGCACTTTCAAATTACCATATTGCCTCGCAATAATCTGTCTTTTGGCTTGAATCTTGCAGGGTAAATGTTGGAAAGCAGTGAAAAACTGAAAAAATATCCACGATAATGCTCTGGTGGTTGGGATATATGAGAGGAAAGGTGGTGCCTACAAGTGGGTCACAATCCTTTCCTAATCCTATAAAGATAGAGATGACCCAGATTTATGTTCTTTCTTTGCTTCAAAATCTCAACCTATGATTTTCTTGGTCTTTTGGTTACATGTTCTTAGAAATGGCCAAAAGGGCCGAAACTCTTTTGTACTAAAATCTAGTCTCCACTAATGTTATAGAAGCACTGTTACTGTTATGTACTGTATCTGTCAAAAATCCATCGACCTAAATTAGAGAGAGAAATGGAGGTACGTTTTTAAAAAATATATATATTTTTAACTCCGGGAAAATAAGGAAACAGGATTTGGAGGTGATATTTTCTCTTTTTTGGTTTGGATTGGTTTGAGATCTTGTTTTGTTTCTTACAGGAGATATGAACCGTCAAA
>JAFMPE010118719.1:0-11611 GCA_024759925.1 Ficus religiosa | reverse complement strand
GGATCTCGACTCTTTTCAATAATGTTCTTTTACTTGATGTCTTACTCTAAATGCATCAGAATATATATATATATATAAATATTTTTCATGTGCTGGATGCTTCGTGGTGTTTGTCCTTTTCTGGGGTGCTAGAGTCTGTAAAGTGTGATGCTTGTATTCTAGTGGTTTCATTTATTATGGTGGAGAGCCCATTGTATCCTTTTGTAGATTGAAATTTCAAATTGATTAGCTCTAATGTTACAGGGTACATCCATTTTCGTGGTACATGTGAATTCACCACATGTAGCTTTGACAAATATCAATAATGTTCTTTTACTTAATGTCTTACTCTAAATGCATCAGAATATATATTTTTTTCTTGTACTGGATGCTTCGTGGTGTTTGTCCTTTTCTGGGGTGCTAGAGTCTGTAAAGTGTGATGCTTGTATTCTAGTGGTTTCATTTATTATTGTGGAGAGCCCATTGTATCTTTTTGTAGGGTGAAATTTCAAATTGATTCGCTCTAATGTTACAGGGTACATCCATTTTCGTGGTCCATGTGAATTTATCACATGTGGCTTTGACAAATATCAACAATTGGTTGGTAAATAAGACAGATTCTTTGATGGGTAAAAACTATACTTGATTTAAGGTGGAATTGTTCGAAGGTTGCTTTGAAAAAATCTCTATGCTAGCTGATCCAGGCTACGAAAAGATGATAGTTCATCATTGCGTTAGATTGATATTTAAAAACGAACTCATCATTTGAAATGTATTGTGAAAGAGGAGAGAGCTCTAAAGAAAAATAAATCTTGGAAGGAGTGACTAATCTGTTGAAACTTATTAGTTCTTAGATAATGATATGCACTTGTTAGTATTGTGGTAAAACTTAAGTGTCCAGATTCGTCCTTTTCTGTCTAGCTCAAGACTTAGGATTGAAGTTGATTAGATGAAACAATCTGCTGTGAAGTAACTTAGATACTTAGTAAAGGTTAAGGAAGGATTTTCGATAGGTAGAGTCCTGGCAACGAAGCTGTTCCTGAGCACTGCCACCACGAACACTGCATCCAAATTGAACTCCCCTTTCAAGCCCTAGGCCTTTGTCAAAGTTTTATTTTATTTTATTTCATTTTTTTTTGTTTATGCATACCTTGACAATATTTCTTAAACTTTTTAATTAATTAGTAGTTAAGATAGTAGAATATATAGATTGGTAAGAGTAGTCTTGGTATTTGAAAGTTTAACCAGTCAATGGGTTAGTTTTTACCCCCTTTTTTTTTTCCTTCTTCCTTTCAAGGAATACTTTTCATGTATGTCTAATAAGAGAGGCCAAAGTGGTATTTCGAAGAAACACAATGGATAATTTTGGGATTTTTCTTTCCATTTACATATTTGATTTGGCAAATGGAAACATTTTAGATACATAATCTTTTGTTGGCGGTCTGAAACATCATATCAGACATTTAGGAATTTTTTTTTTTTCAATTTTCATTTTTTCTAGGTAAGTAAATAATATTAATTAGTAATATTACCAGTATTGCTGTTTGTTGGTGTTGGTGCATTAGTATTTATGAACATAATGCATGATGTGCCGTAATTAATCACGATAACTACTTATTAAGATATTTAACTTATGTTTAATGTTCATTTTGAAAACATTTCAGAGAAAGCGGAGAAAACCGGAAGATCTTATAATGGGGAAGAAGGTGCACAATAGAAAGGTATGCTTTTGAAACTTACAGACAGATGCGTAGGGTTAGTTATTTTTTTGTTGTTTAATGTAATTTAGTTTCCATTAACTCATATTTTGAGGCCTTCAGTGGATATTCTTGTTAGCCGGTAAGCCCAAAACTTTCCTCAGTACTATAAGACTATAAGTCTTGACGACATATTGTTGTCACCCATAATTCAACATATACGGTCCCCAATAACAAACAATATGTAAGGGCCAATTTAAAGGAAGAATTTATTTGTTGGAAATTTATGGTTGCTAATTGATTTCATTTGAAATGAAGCTTCACCTAGATTACCTACCCCTGTCTTGGTCTCCTATCAAGATATTTCAATTGTGAGAAACACTGGACACTCTGTAATGCAGAAGATCTAGAAAGTCGCTTATATTTATTAAAAAAAATTAGTCAGCAATGTTTATGCACATGGTTTGCAAGTAATTCTGCATGCTGCCTATCCCAAAGAGAGTTTTTATTCTCTTTTCTTCAAATGACAAATTTGATGACTTGCACACTATGCTAATAGCATTTGACCCTTAATGTTCTAGTTAGACTGTTCTCGTTTCTATGCTCCACATATTCGTTGTTATTCTGCTTCTGTTATGGAATATTTTATCTACCATTTAAGCTGATGCAGTCAACTTGTTGCAGAGTTTTTTAATGATTGAAAGCTAGGTTCACTTATTTTCTTTGTAGCCTTGTAGGGTCAAATTATCTAATTCTAATTTGATATTACATTTTTTTTTTTTTTTTTTTGAGGTTGCACTTTTCATTCCATACCCGAACACTTCATGTTTGAAATATTATTTGCAAGTCATTGGGATCAGATTTTCGAAATCCATGAAACTAAACTTCTAATTTGGACAGATTGTGCCAACACGCAACAAAATTCTCAAGCAAATGTTCATCTAAAACTAGAAGGATATTGACATACTTTCAATTACAGACAGGGCCTGTTAGGTCTTACTTTTTTATGTTTCTTAAATGTTAGGACTTGGGAGGTATTTCTGTAACTACAGTTTCTCAAGTGTTACAAATTTTTTTTTTTTTTAATATTTCTTGTGTGTTAGGAGTCGGGAGGTATTTCTGAAACTACAGTTTCTTTAAACATTAATGGCTTGTGGGGGTTTTTTTTTTTTCTGTAATTTCACAAATTCTTGTTTTACTAGTAACCTATATATGAATGGGGTTATGGGCGTATGTATATGTGTATATTTAATATAGTAGAGAAAAAGTTCAGGTATGATATCCTTAGACTAGGTGATCAGTGCTAATCCAAGGTGCTACCGAGCAAACTCTAGAAGAAACATGAAGGGAAGAAATCAAAAGAGCGGTTGAGTTCACCGCATTAAAAGCCTAATTCAACCTCACCTGGAAAGGTGAAGGAAAGAAACCTGCCTGGTTCATGAAACAATACAAAAATATGCTAATCAGTCGCATTTTGCTCAGCTACTTCTTTGGTAGAACTGTTCATGTTCTGAGAATAACTAATTTGATCTTGTTCACTAAGGCAGACCCTAAACTGTGCCCTAATCGCACTTCCAGCATTTTGAAGAATTTTTTGCCTTATCCCAGCATTTTGAAGTCTCAGATGCCCTTATCCTGTTAATGATTTTCTAGAATACATAAAACGAACTCTATTGCCCATCAACATCAACTTTTATATCAAAGGGGTGAGTGTGATATGACAGTCTTACTGTATGAGTTCCTACGAAATCTTTTGGATAGGATGTGATATTGAACTATAAAATTTTGTGATTTTCAATAAGTTATGCCACAGTTATTGGGTGGGAAAAAAATCGCAAGGTTCTTTAAGAGTCGGGAAACCTAGTTTCTCTTGCCAAAACAACTTACAGATGTACTAAAAGAGGAAGAAAGTTAATAACAACTGACAGCTTAAACGGGGAACGTACAAAGTTATAATGACCCTTGGAAAATCTTTAGAGTGAGTTAACAAGACAGTTCTATGAAGCAATTTGGATTACATGCAAAATTTAGAAACGTAAAATGGTACAATTCTATGATCAAAATGAAGGTTAATAACAAAAATGTCATTACGAACTGTTTTTTCTACGATTACGTTCTGTGCTTGGAGTTTAAATTAACGTTGAACTGGGCACAAGTTTATTTTCAACTTAATTACCCAAGTCTAAACACCCGCAGATGGGATTTGTATAATCAAATTATGTCTTTAGGATCTATTGTTGATTGAAGAAACAGTATTCTAAAAGTTGTGCTTCTTCAGGATAAGCTAGGGGAGTCATCTTCAAAGATAAATGTATCTTCATTTCCACCCTTGGACGTGGCTGGATATCCTTTTGTAATGAATAATATGGACCAGATCAAATGCATACCTTTTGAAGGTTAGCTGCAGGCGCCATTGTTTTATGTATCTTTTTTCTATATGATTTTTGTGTGCGTACGCGTGCATGCATGTGTAAATATGCATATTTTCAATTGTTTAATGCTTTAAATATGTAATATTCATTGAATTGCTATTCTTTGTTTGTGTTTAATTAGGCTTTCACTTATTCAATAATTGAAGTCGATTGACTATATAAAAAATTGTTATCGTCTCCTATTTGGCATCATTGACAAATTAAACGTATCTAGTCTCTAATGTTTAGGAGTTTACTTTCCAATTTGAAATTATGTCGCATAAGCTAATCTTAAGAGCTGTATTCAGGAGTTGGCATCTCTTGAAATTTTCAAGCTTGCAATTACGTACTGGTGGTTTAGAATATAATGATATCTTGCCATGTATTGAAATTGGCTCACTCTTTTAAATATTGCAGTTGCACTATTTCATTCTTTTCTCGTTTCGTATTCGTCTCTGGGTTGTAGTTGTTTTAAGATATTTCTTATTTCATTGTCTCAGGAGTAAGTGGTAAAGCCAAGCATCTCTTGGAGCAAAATGCTCAATCTTTTGATCAAATTACAGCTAATCTTTTGACTTACAAGGTAATTTCTATTTAGCTATTTCTCATTATGATTTCTTATCAATTAGCATGCTAATAATGCTTAAGGCAAGGGATAAAGTGTGTTCTGCAAAAGCAATTTCTTTACCAATTAAGCTTTTAATATATCATATGCCTCGGGGTTTTTACTCTCTATTTGCATGTTCTTGATCTATTTTGGCAGTTGATTTTCATTTAACTAGAACACAAAACAATTTCTTTACCAATTAAGCTTTTAATATATCATATGCCTCGGGGGTTTTACTCTCTATTTGCATGTTATTGATCTATTTTGGCGGTTGATTTTCATTTTACTAATAAAGCGACACCAAATCATTTTATAACTAACAAGAAAGGAACAAATTGGGGTAGAAAAAAAAAACAATAGGAGAATAAAATGACATCATATATTTTGTCGTTCCTTCATGAAAATGGAAAATAGGGATATTCTTATTCGTTCAGAGAAAAAAAGGCTTTTTGGCATATCTCTCCCTTAACTTCTTGTGATTTGACACTTTTTCCCCTTAATTTAGTTAACTTTAATCAGTAATGGGAATTAGATTTTGGGTAACTCACAGACCAAATTGCAGAAAAGATAATTTTTCCAGACGAAAGTGCCAAACCACAAGAAGTTCAAGCCTTTAACACAACCTTGTCATTCATCAGCACAGCATGCGGGATAGATATTAACATACATGCCTGGCATGTTTTTTTGTCATTTCATGAGGTTCCCCTTTCTATTTTCTCTTTCTAAAAATTTCTTAGCCATGGCATAAATCTCATTTAAAAATGTTCTGACCAACGTTTTCTAAGATAAAATGAATGCAATCCTTTTATTTTCACAGCATTTTATTGTAAAAGCTAGATTGTTCGTTCTCGGTGGCTTGATATATTCTTTTGCTTCATAAAACAGTTACAGGACAACATTGACCTGTTTTGTCAAACGAGGAACAACATTACTGCCATCCTGAACGAGTATGCAGATGATATTAATGTCTTTAAAATTTTGTTATATGTTTTGTAAATCTCGTTGCTTAATAAATCTGCTCTTTCTGTTGTTGCAGTATGAGAAATATGCCTGGCATAATGAGCCGAATGCCTCCACTTCCTGTATCCATTAACGAGGATCTTGCAAAGAATATTCTGCGCTAATACAGCTTAGGTAAGCTCTCACGTGAATGACTCACACCAAACTCATATTGTGTTTGTGCGTGCTTGTGCACATGTTATGAAAGCAAGGGCGAGGGAATGGTTATGGGGAGGGAGAAGATGACGGTTTTTGCATTTGTTATGTAGGTTTATTAATGTCTCTTTTTCGTTAAAGACCTTTAAAATGAACTATAAATTTGAAGAATTTCTCATAATCACATGCCTTCTGTGCAAGTAGTTGCGATGCATTTCTTTGTCGTAAAAACTGTCCTTGTGAATAATCTCTCTCTAGACATCCATATTTCTAAATGCACCCTCTTATTTTTTTTATTTTTATTTTTGTGTGTGTGTGTGTGTGTTTTTGGTCGTTGATTTTGCATTTGGGTTCAGGTCCGTGGTTCTTGTCATGTTGGCTGAATAAGAATAAAATGCACAACAAATTTGGATGTAGAGAATTGATTTATTAGCAAATGCAAGAAGACAAATGGATGACCTTGATGGAGTGCTTGATTATCTGAGCTTCTCAATGTAAGTTATCTTTTGTTTGTTTGGGAAGCAGTCTCGAACATTTTTGCGGGTTTCGGTCCTTTTCGGAGCATGCGCACCCAAGAGCCATAGCCTACCTGAATCTTTACATTTTAGCTTTTTCCTTTTTTTTCCCCCTCATAATTCTTGGGCATCAAAATGGCCTTTTGGTCTTGGTGCTTCTCTGGTTTATTTGTGTTGTCTGAAGCTAGATTTTGTACTCTTGTTGTTATATAAATAAAATCATTTTGTGCAGAAAATGTGGTACAAATATCACATTCCAAGGTAGAAGCATTTTTTCTTCTCTCCTTACGTATATTTATATATGTGTGTGTGTGTGTGTGTGTGTGTATATATATATATATTGGCTTGCCTTTAGTATCTGTTCAGTTTAACGTCTTAATCTCAAGTCTGGTTATTTGGTTTGCTTCTTATTCAATGTCGACTTGGCCTTTCTTGTGGAGTTAACCGTTGGTTTCTTTTCGGGTTAATATTTTCTAGGGTTAATTTCAATAGTAGCATTACTGAATTTTTTAATTTTAAAATTAGCACCTTAATTTCAATAGTAGCACTACTGAAAATTTAAATTTTAAAGTTAGCACCACTTTTCGATACTTTCATCTATAGCATTGTCATATCAGATTTTGAGGAACCCACATACTTGCATTACCAAATTTACCCTTTGAAGAAATCTAAGATGAATATTCTTTATTTTCCTCTTTCTTCTCTTCACCATTTTTTTCTGCCCCCTCCATTTTCCCCTCTCTCTCTCTCAAGCGCACTCGGCTGAAAGGTAAGGACGACGTAACAATGGTTGGACTCAGTGCTGGGCGGCAGACGGAGGCTCTGGGTGAGTCACAAATCTAGGTCTCAATTGATGGGAGAGGGGTTGGGTGGGGAAGGTCTCTGCGAATTGGTTGTTATTGGTTTTTCAATGGAAGCTCGCTTGTTGTTCTTCTATGAAATCGGCGTTATTGCCTTCCAATAAAATCAAACAAAAATGAAATGAACTCTTTGGTGGAGGATTTTAATATAGGCAAGTGTGTGTGTGATTATATATATATATATATATATATATGATTTTTGATCTACAAACGGTTGGTATGAATTCCTTGTTGGAACTCTTTGGTGGAGGAGGTACCCGATAGTCTACATAGAGGATTATATATATATTTATAAGTGTGTGTGTCGCTAAGTCAAAAAACGAAAAAGAAGTTGGTATTTGTTTAAGTTTATGATCTCCTTTTACTGTAGATTTGAAAAAAATTATTGAGGAATTGCTTTTTGACCTAATTTACCAATTACATATTTGGCTCAAAATTGTTCGAGAATTAATTATGGGTTGCCCGAAAGTAATTTGATTTTGCAAGATTACTATGTTTAATTTGTGTTATAAGATTGGTATTTAGTACTTGCGTTCTTATTTATAGTAGTGTTTACATGTAATAATATTAATGATCAATTAGTCATTTCTATAATGATAAATTCAGGAAGTTTTATTTATGGATGTGAAAAAGAGTTTTTAAATGCATAAATGCGACTCACCCTAATATTATTGTTGCAAAAAGCTTCACTTTTACCTTAAATATAGTTTTTATTTTTATTTTTTTTGGATTAATAGTGTGCACATGTAATTATATAAATGACAAATAAGTCATTTGCATCATGATCATCCCAGCATTTAGTTTCATTTATGAATGTAAAGAATAGCTTTTAAATGCATATATACAACTTACCCTAATTTATTTCTAACATCAAAATAATTATTGTAAAAAGCTTGACATTCGTTTTAAATTAAGATTTTGGATTAACAACGTGTACATGTAATTATATAAATGACCAATGAATCATTTTCATAATGATCATCCCTCAACTTAGTTTAATTTTTTTTTTTCCTTTTTAAGATTTATGTTAGTATAATGTTTTTGTTTGGTTTTAAAGTGATGTTTGAACTATCCAAAAAATCATAGTACTACCAAATAAATGATAGTTGCAATTACAAACTGGTGTTAGTTGAAAAAAATAATAATAATAAACAGCTAACGAAGTTACAAAGAGAAAACCATGTCAAAAAAAAAAAAAAAAAAAGTTTGGGTTGTGATCCTGTGGACACGAATTGATCTTTTTTTGTAATTTGAATAATATGATTTTATTTGCACGTACTATGTTGTGTAATGATAATTTTGTTTTTCAAGTAGTGATTATACTATTGTATAATATTGACCGATTTCTATCAAACCACGTGTAAGCAACATATCTATAATAGCTCATTTGTTTTGAAACTGAACAGAAATACTTTATTGGTGCATATAGAAATGCAGCTGAAGAGCAATCATATATATTCTAAGTCATAACTTATGGTAATTATCATAATGACTATATAGTAATTATAATAATTACCTCATTGTAATAATTATCACGAGTCATAGTTGTGACTTATGATATTTATTATAATGACTGTCACGGTTATGAATATGTAGTAATTATATTAATGATTATTATAATTGTGATTAATATTAATTGAATAGTTATTTCTTAAGTAAAGGCTGCCAAACGCTGAAAATAAAGGTAAAACCACCATTTTATTAGAAGCAACTACAATACAAAACAGAAAACCAATAAAACTGTGTGATAAACCTTATGGAATGACTCATGATCAATTTATGTCCATTTCACCAACCTAAAAGTCCAACCTTTCCCAAATTACTGAGGAAAAACCAATTTACAAACCCACTTCACAAAATAAAAGTACATAAACAGAAGATCAATTGAAAGGAAACAAAACAACAATATAAAAATGATGTTACAGAGCATGAAAATTTCAACCAAAAAAAAAAAAGAGTTTCTTTATTATGGTGAACATATGAACTAAAGTTTGAAAAGTCCAATATTGTGATCATGTTGGACCTTTGTTGCTTGCCCACTCTTACATGCCTGGGTTATTTTTCTTTTTCACTTAAAGAGCATTTATAGACACTAAAAGCAATTAACAAAGACCCAAAGACAAAACCTAGGTACTTTTTTAATTGCAATAATTGGCAACGAGATAAAAGTTTCTGGGTGTTCTATATCTTTCATTGAGTTGATGATGCGAACAAGGAAAAAAAAAGAGGAAAAAAAAAAAAAACAATAAAATGGAAATAGAATTGGTTGGCTTCTCTATCTTATAGGCTGGCTTCATACTATCTTGATTTACTGCCTTTCACGGAAGAGCACGACTGATTTCTCTCCCCTCTGCGAGCTGTATCTCTTGGCCTATCTCCTATTTTTGAAATTTGAAATGACCTTCATTTCGGAGCAGTCCGCTTAGCCCTGACGTTTCATGGACGAAAGGGACTTCCTGTTACAGCTAGAGTGGCTCTACTGGACTCTCGGTTTCAAAAAATACCAAGAGGCAGTAATCGCCACAATCCAGACTACATTAACTGCGGGAACAGTGATTACCACTGTACACCCAAATTTTTGTATGTCTTTAGAAAGGCGTGTAGGAGAAAGAAGCGCAACTTCGGTGGTCCAAATTGTTTAGAGGAATCTTCTGATGTGACAGTGTTAGTGTTAGACATAAAAGTCCTTAAAAATAGTGTTAAATTTGAAAATATAATTTTGAGAAATACTATTATTGAAATTAACCATATTTTCTATTGGAAAAGTTATACCAACCAATAGGCAATAACTACACAATAGGAAAATTCTGGATTCCCAACTCGAGAAAAGAGTGGGTAAAAAAATAAAAAAATCAGTCCACACAGAAGAAAAGAGCGGCAAATGGAAAACACAAGATTTCCACCTCAAAAAAAAAAAAATAAATAAAAAAATAAATAAAAAGTTTCCACAGGGGAAGTGGGAAAAAAAGTGATTCCAATCATATATTATGGTGAGTTTGATAAAACAGTTTGAGTTGAAATTTTTAAGTTTGAATTGGTGGATTTTTTAAAAACTAATTATAATTTTTATTGACTTTTTAGAAAAAGACAAAAATTGAGATGAAAAAGTACAGTTTAATTGGAGCTAAACTTGTTCTCCAAACACACCCTTAGTTAAAAGGTAATCCAACATCATGGGCAAGCAGTAAACTCCATAAAAGTTCCAACACTTCTAGCTTCAGTAACAGAACACGTGCTTTATTTATTTATTTAGTGTTTTTGCCCTATTGTCCTCTATGTGCACCTACTTTCTGAATTTGAAACAAAACCTTTTGAGTTTCGAATATGATACCTAAAAGTAGGCACTATATCTAGAGACAAAGCTATGTTGTATTGAGTAATACTGAAGTTTTCTTATTTCATAATTAATTTAAAATATAAGCAAAAAAGAAAGATTTTTCTCTTTTGTCCACACTCAAAATTAAATTATCTCATGTAAGTCTTTACACAAACTCTACTCGCTAACCTTTTTTTTCATAATAACTCTACTCTTTAACTTATAAACTCATTGGTCTTATACATTAAGCTTGTATATATGTGTTTGGTTTTTATCTCTATCTGTGTGTGTGTTTAGTAGTTATTCGAAAATACTGTGATATTTTTAAAAATTTTTCATGATATGTAAATTTTTTAAGAAAAGTTCTGGTATATGTCATCATTATATTAAAATGCTAGCTCCGCTGCTGAGTTCATTCCCAATAGAGTCATGAATGAGAGCGAAGATAGCCACAAATCCATTGTCTCTAAAGGACCTTAAGACAACTATTGGGTGGTGCTATCCAAGAAGAAATTGCAGAGGACTTCACATTTGAATGAGGACAAGATTCAACGGCTTTGGCTTTCCTAAATTCATCAACATATGAACGGATCCAAGCATATAAATTCTGGTGCAAGAATTTACTTCCTCATCCCAAATTGCCCAACCAGCAACCAAGAACAATTTAAAATGTTACTAGGGCTGTGCATCAAACCCATCACGAGCCCAAACCACCTCGCCCTGCCCCACCCCACTCATTTAAACGGGTCTACGTCATCACCCACTTCTATTTGGGTATTTTTTTCAACCCACATGCAATTTTATGTGGGTGGGGCGAGTTTGAATATTTGGCTAGCGGGTTGAACCTGCCTTTTTTTCTTTTTTCTTTTTTCTTTAAAACAATTGCCTTTTTGTCTCAATCTCGACCTCTCTGACTCTCTATTACATCCTTAAAAAGATCAGTTTTAAGTTTTATTTTTGTTATGGGCCCAATCCTCTACCAAACGCTGACGAGCCCAAACCCCCTTCCCCTCCCTATGCCGACGACCTAGATCTGGTCAGCCCAACCCCACCCCCCTGCACCAACGAGCC
>JAFMPE010118703.1:0-11611 GCA_024759925.1 Ficus religiosa | reverse complement strand
CGAGTTGAGTTCGTCAAGCTTGGGTTTCAGAGCTGCGGCGTGCTCCAATACCTCGGGAAGTTGCTTGAGAAGTGCGATGGCTTTGGAGACTGGGTTGGTCGAGTAATGCTGGAGGACCAAGCGAAACTCACCGAAGGTCACTGCAAATGAGACCAAGGCCAGCGCCGCCTTGGATTCCCAGCTGTAGTGTTTGATCAAACGTAGTATGTCCATCACTATTGTGTGCACGTCCACTCCGGCCGAGCACTTGCTGAATATCTGTTACATACACATTAATGTGACAAAAGAAAATGATTAAAAAGAAAAAAAAAAAAAAAAAAAAACGTTTTAGATACCATTTTAGTCACAACATTAATATTTTTTTTCAGGCTTAGTCACATTTTTTTTTTCGTATTAATATGTTTTAGTAGTTATTACAACTCATGATTATATGGTGGTGCAATTGCATGCAGTGTGGACAGGAGATTTTGTGCGTGTGTGTTTGTGTTTGTGTTTTTTTTCCCTTATAAAGTTAACTCTTGCTTATTGCATTAGTATCATAGGGAAAGACTTGACTTTGGCTAATTCGGGAATAAAATTTTGCTTTCTATCGCAACTTTTTCTTTTTTTCTTTTTTTAAGTAATGTTTTTAAAAGCCAAAAAGTTAATAATTACCTCACAGTAAATTGCACTGGTAATCCTAGACGGAATTTCCACAAAGTCTGGGAGGCTTGCTATGGAATACTGCAGGACCTTCTCATCCGTAGCGATATCCGTTTGCTGTTAAAAGTAAATAACATCAACACTAGTTCAGTTTATAACTACATACATATACGTATACATATATATATATTATCCTTATATGTAAACATTGGCGTACCACAGTGTATCCAGTGAGGTCACCAGTTGCACGGTAAAAGATGACATCAATGATGTGAAGAACAGGCTTCACGGGAAGAGCACGGTCATCCGATTCATGAGTCTCGAGAATTCTCCTGCTCAAATCCGTGTCGTCGGACTGTCCGCGAACCGAACTGCGGCCATCTCCAAGCCCCGAAGAACGAGAGGATCGCCCTTCAGAGGACCCCAGGAAACGGGCAGCTAGGGTTTGCTCCACTTTTGGCAGCACCGCAGAAGCAGTAGTCCCGGTGATATTCTGCGGTGCACTAGTGCCAGTTGCATTCCCAATCGATGTTGAACCCACCAGAGGAGTAGTTGCCGCAGTAGTCGCCCCGAGAGGATTGGCGGCCGCCAGAGAAGTGGTAGTGCCCGAGAGAGGAGTGGTGGCCGGCGCGATCTTAGTTTCCATTGCGGTTTTCGCAAAGAAAAATGTGTGGATCTAGTAGTGGTTGGAGAATGAGAATTGAGAAGAGAAAGAAATGGATTTTGGTGTTGCGTGGATTTGGTTTGGTTTCTAAGCCCTTTATATAGTGAATGCACTAAGGGAAAAAGGTGCTAGACATAGACAGTTAGCTACCTTGCTTCCAATCATTATCAATGTGATTTTAGATGCCAAAATAGTAAAAGTGTTGCTCTCTCGACAAATAAAATCTTAGGATTTGTGCTTTGCTTATATTCTATGTCGTTTGTTTGTACCGGGTTGTCTCTTTTCTTGTTCATTCTTAGTGTTGCTTTTCTCTTTATCTACAGCTAAAAAAAGGAAAAGGAAAGGGGGGAAAATGTCCATGGTGCTTTTTCTAGTCAACAATTAATATCAAACTATATATATATGTAGTGCAATTAACGTAAAGAAAAAAACGTATAATTATTTGTCTCATGAGATGCTCTAATCGTTTTATTGACTAGGTACGGGAAGGAATAAATTAAAAACTGTACATAAGAGACAGATTGCCAACTAAAGAAGAAACTTCAAGTAGTGTTGAATTGAAGTTTCCTCAATAGTAATGCCCTTTGAGGCCTCTTATTGTAAGAATTTTATTTGAAAGGACTTAGATCCAAATTAAAAACCAATATAAGCTATAATTAAAGTTAGCTCAACAGGTGGGAAGAGAAGGGTGGGGTTTTAAATCGGGAGTGTTTTCTCTTTTATAAGTGGGAATTACAAGCCCCATTCCATTAAAAAAAAAAAAAAAGATCTCTTAATATATACTATGAGTTTTTGTTTTTATTACTATTCATAAGGATGACAATGCGACGGGATAGGAGTAGGTATGCTTCCTCCATCTCCATACCCGTCACTCTTTTAGCCTCTATAACCACTTAATTTAATGTAGGTGCGGTTAATCTCCTCTTGGGTGCTATATCCATACCTTGCTCATTTACCCATTAAGAATTTAGGGGAAAAAATACTCAAAATAAATTTCATTAAAGTTTTCACAAAATTTGACAACATAATCACAAATGTAACTTGAAATAAAACTCAAATCTTAGAAACAAATCTAATCTCCAAAAATCTATAAATAAATTCATAAAACACTAAAAATTCAAATTATAGCTAAATAAACATATAAATATTTTTTTTTAAGTGTGAATATAAGTGAGGTGGGTGCAGATATGGGGGAGCTTCCCCAACCCCACCCACACCTGCGAGGGGGTTAATATTGACCTCCACATCCACCCTCAAACCCATATATTATGCCCCATACCCACCTCTAATGGGATAGGTACCCTGGTAAAAATGTCATCCCTATATTTGATTTATTGATCTTCTTTTAGAGAGTTCTGTGGTCAGTATGAAAAAAATACCCTACTAAAATAGGACGCTGTTACAAATCAAGAGATACTTCAGTAATGAAAGTTCTTATCGACATTTGATTTATTTGAAGAGCTTCCTGATTTACCGGGGGAAATGCAATATATCATTTTTTTTCTTACTGTATAATGTGAAAATTTTGCCTAATTTGTGTCATACTTCCAACCAATTGGTCATTCAATCGTAACTTGTCAGTGGACTAAAAGGGTGTGGTTGTTCATGGATTTAGATCTTCTATCTAATATTTGGTGTGCTAAATGTTGTTTAAGCAACCCTATAATGTCATCATTTAAAAAAATTAAAACAATTTTAACTTCTTTTTTTTTTTAATTAATATTTGCGTCCATTAAATGGCTTTAATTATCTGTGCATATTAATATATCTTCTGATGAGAATGATAAACAAATTGACAAGGGAAAAAAATGTAATTGCTGATGACATTAACCCTAAACCCTGCTTTGATTCCAACATTTGATGTTTCTGATTCTAATGAGAATTCTTCTTCTCAAAATTTTTCACACCCTTGAGTTCAATGCCTAGCGTCATGTGTAATAGTCAGTTTGAACAAGTAGAATTAGTGGAAGTAAATCAATTTCCAGTTCTATGAATGTAAAAGAAAGATCATGACCGAGATCTTTCAAACTCAAACAGTAACGTTTTGCCTAAGATTATTGAGTTGTCGATCCTGCTTTGCATTGATCTTCAAGAAGAAAGTTTAAGCCCCCGACAAAAATTGATTCTTGTTTCTTAAGTGTCTTGAACGGATTTTGGTTGATGCAGGACAACATGAAAATTTGAGTAAAGCAGAAGCATCTGAATTTGAGAGACGAAGATTGAAAATTATGCAATTACTCAAAAAAGAAACGGAAATTGTAACTTGTGGCAAGTACACGGTTGATGGATGCAAGGAGAAATAAATTATAATGTTTTGCTTCGTGGTGCAAAAGATATATTTATTTCTAAGTGATTCATAACAACTTTAATTAATTTTTATTTCTTTAGGTAGGAGATTAGCTTTGAATAAATTCATTTTCAAATTGTGTTAAAGTTTACGGCAATAATATTCGAATATAATCTAGTGGCAAATCCATGCACAACTACATCAAAAGATGTAGAGTTTAAATATTCTCACCATAAATTTAAAAAAAATTATTAAAATTTCATATTTCATTTCTCTTATGGCGATAAATGGCAACTATATATATATATATATATATATTTTTTTTTTCTTGTTCTTCCTTTTTGGAAATTAATTTTGCTTTTGAGGGGCAAAGGTCAGTTTCCTTCCTTTAATTTGTTAATTATAAAATCTTCTCCTACCTTTAGGGGGAAAAAAATGAATAAGGTGGGAAACAGAAATATATTTAGATAGATCCTAAAGTCATTAAAAAAAAAAAAAATCGAAACTAAGAGATATCGGTCTTGAATTATCGGAGTTATATAAAGGAACCAAATCACCAATAACTATGATTACCGCCATATTCCTATGATTACTGCCGGATGTGCCACTGCGCGCGCAGCCAGATCTTGTTGAGGTCTTGCGTATATTATGCTCTCTTTAGTCAATAAGCTAATTGTTTCCTAATAAATATAAGTCATACAAACCCTATCCAAGTTGGACCAAGAAGTTTAAGATCCTTAATATCCGCAAAGTTGAAAAAACATGTATAATATGCAGGAACATTACGGTAATTAATAAAAGTTCTCTTCTCGGGCATGATACATAAAAGCCTGGAATAATTTTTGGCCGCTAAATGTACAGTTTTTTCTTCTTTTTTTTTTTTTCCTTTTTTTTTTCTTTAGGTGGGAGATTTGAATTTTACAACATTGGACTAACATCGGCAACCATACACAAATGTAAAGTGTTTTTTTTTTTTTTTGAAAAGACAAATGAAAAGTTTTGATATCAAACAATTTTCACTTAAAAAAAAAATGCAAACAAATTATCTACTCACTTTTACGATATAAAGTAAATGTATGCTTACATGGATTTGAGATTGTGTACTCTGATCATCAGAAAAAATAGATAATTTATCTTTATTTTTTATTTTATCTTTAAAAGAAACTATTTTCTAAGAGAAAGATTTAATAATTTTAACCAAAATTTTTAATGTAAATGCAATAAAGATAAGTTATCCACTAAGCAAGCTGAACACTAAATTCATGAGGTGATGATCTTTAAAAAAAGAAAAAAAGAGCAAAAAAAAAAAAAAAAAAGGACGCATTGCAGGAAAAGCAGCAAACCTTTAATTATAACAAATTGCAGTACACTCCCACAGTAGTAACGGCGGAAGTAATACAATATTGTTCTTGACAAAAAAAAAAAAAGAAAAAAAAAAAAAAAGGAAACGCACAGTAGATAGAATATCATATCATATCATAAAAACAACAAACGATGATCTCAAACTCTCTTATTTTATAAGAACCAACAATATCCGTCGTCTCTGAAGAAGTAACCACATAGTTATCAAGCTCTGATCAATCAATCAAGGCAGCAGCGGAACATGGTGAACCTCTCCATCAAGCGGCCACACTCGGCGCATGCCACGGCATCAGGCATCGCTCCGATGCCCGGCAAGATGAGGCTGGTACAGTGATGCGGAGCCTCCTGGTGGATCAGGCGGAGGTACTCATCCAGCGCAGCCACGAAACCGATCTCGGTCTCCCTCGTCCTCCACCGGCCGTGCTCGGTCAAGCCCTTGAACATGTGCTCCCCGCTACCCTTCACCATCTCGCTGTATCCGCGAGTAATCACCGCGAAGCCTTGGCTGCTGGAGCCGTAGCTCAGCATGGCGATGATGCCTTGCATCACGAGGTCGTTCTTCACATTCTCTTGGTTTGTGTACCGTCCTTTCGAGTGCCACATACTCTCCAATCGTAGCCAGAAGTACCAAATGAGGTTCCAGTCAAGGGTTCTGCTCAGATTCTCGTTGATGATGGAGTCGATAATGTTCCTGGTGATCCTCTCCTTAGGCTTGTTCTTCCCCACGAAGACCAACTCCAGAGTGATCCCGGACTCCCGCGCGACGTCCTTCGCGATCCTTGTGAATTTCCGGATCCACTCAATCTCGTCCCCTCCATACAGGCAGACGAATCTTCCTTCATTTAACTGAAAGAAAGATTTCAAAAGTTCAATGCAATACCTTGCATTTTTGGTACAACAAAAATATTATTATGTATATATATATCACTAGATTTATTTTGCCACTAGTTATAAGAAATCTAATAGATAGTAATATGATGGTCATGAGCATCAATATGTAGAGAGATAAAGTATCTCTTTTGGTAGTTAAAATGCATTTTTCGAGTGATTTGATTTTGGGTCTAAAAATGAAAATTGGAATTTTGAGAGAAAAAGGGTATAGGGATTCTTTTGAAAGATGTGCTGGGTTGTTTTTTCAGAAAGATTGTTTTGAGTAAAAAACGTACCCATGTGGCTATATTCGGCTCAAGGCCATCGGCTAGAAGGTCGATGGTCCAGCTGGTTTCGTCCCAAAGCAATTTCTCGCGGTTGATGGAGAAAGGGTACGATTGGCCTCCCCAGATGCACATCATGTGGATAGCATTGTCGTGGGTAATTTTGCCTTGATTGTCCATCACAACAAGCAAAGGCTTCTTGGAGAAGTTCCACTTCTCTCTGAAGAACCTGAGCACCAGCGGAGACACCAACGACGGATGGTGCACCGAGTACCAATCCATCTGGTTTCTTAGGCTCTCAAACAACTTGTGCTTGTCGTCGGTCCAGATATCCGCGACAGGGACCCAGATTACCTCGTACTGGCCCTCCGACCTCGTCAGGCTGTGCCTCTTCTCCATGTATATTTGCTGTAAGATTGCAAATTCTCCTGTACGCGCCAGCTCAGGGTCTATTTCCGTGATGAATAGAGCTACCACCTTCCTCCTCAAGTCCTCGGTCGCAATCTGTTTTCAATTGAATATCAAGTTAAAATTTCTTTTTTCTTTTTTAATTGGTATCAGCCACGAGATCAAACAACAAATTACCCTTCTCTTGTTGTAACAATCGTAAAACGCTTGCGGGTCTTCCTTGAACAAGACTCTTAGAGGCCTTGAATTGTCGATGTGTGTTATTGTAAACGTGCGAACGATCAGCTCAAATGCTTCATCATCCCTTTTCCTCTCTGAATCAAACCATATCAACATTTGTCACACATACTAGGCATATACAACAAGAAGATTCAAAGATGATAATATATATATATATATATTTTTAAGTACTCACCAATGTATTTGTAACAGCGTTCAATTATGTCCACAAGATGCCCTTTGATGTTGTTGAGCTTGTGGGCCAAGGATGATAGCTCCCACGGCTCGGTTAAATACCTGAAAACACAAGTTAAAGGCCAAATAGAACAAGGTTTTACTCCAAAAAGAAAATTGGGAAAACTTTAGGTCCTTTTTTTAGGAGAAGTACTGACAAACTATACATACTCGATGCCCATGCCGGTGAGGGACAGAATTTGCGTAGCGGAAACAACTATGCTTCTGATGCTCCAGTAAACAGCAGTGGGGATATGGCTAACGGCAGCCAAAATTTCAGGAGATTCGGAGGAGAAATAGTCTCGGGGAAGGTCATAGAACTCCACAATCTTCTTGGTCACGTCAATGATTTCCTTGATCAGAGTGTGGAGAGCGTCGAGTTTGGGTTTCAAAGCGGCGGCATGCTCCAACACCTCCGGAAGTTGCTTCAGGAGAGCGACTGCCTTGGCAAGCGGGTTGGTTGGGTGTTGCTGGACGACAATCCGGAACTCGCCGAAGGTCACTGCAAATGAGACCAAGGCCAGCACCACCTTGGATTCCCAGCTATAGTGTTTGATCAAATGCAGTATGTCCATCACTATTGTGTGCACATCAACTCCAGCCGAGCACTTGCTGAATATCTGTTTGCATAATTTAGGACATGGATTTTAAAGGGTAACCGAGTAAAAATAAAAATTATATCAATTATAAATTATTGAATTACCTCACAGGAAATTGCACTGGTAATCCTGGATGGAATTTCCACAAAGTCTTGGAGGCTAGCTGCGGAATACAGAACCTTCTCATCCGTAGTGATTTGATCCGTTTCCTGTTATCAATCATAGCAAGAATCCAGTAAACATATATCAATACTTAAGTCCACAACCACGTATATATTTACATATATATATATGTAAAGTATATAGGTTATCTATACCAGGATGTATCCAGGGAGGTCAGCAGCTGCACGGTAGAAGATGACATCAATGATGTGAAGAACAGGCTTCACAGGAAGACCACGGTCATCTGATTCATGAGTTTCTAGAATTCTCTTGCTCAGCTCAGTGTCGTCCGACTGTCCACGAACCGGGCGTCCGCTTCCAAGCAAACGTGCCGCCGACACCGACGAACGGCTGTCCCCAATGGAACGAGCAGATTTCCCATCTGATGTTCCCAAGAAACGGGCAGCCAAGGCTTGATCTCCTTTGGCCAGCACTGAAGCTGCCGGACCACTACCGAGGATCTTCTGAGCTGTGCCAAACCCCGCCGTCCCTGTCCCCGTTGTCAGAGGAGAGCTAGTTGCCGCCAGAGGAGTTGTTGCCGGGTAAGAAGTAGTGCTTCCGCCGAGAGGAGTTGTTCCCGAGTAAGAAGTAGTACTTCTGCCTAGAGGAGTGGTGGCCGAGTAAGAAGTAGTACTCCCCCCGAGGGGAGTGATCGGCGCCGCACCGAGAGTATTGGTCGCGGAGAGAGGAGTAGCGGCGCCGGTGAGATTAGTAGTATCCATGTTGGCTTTCACAAATGAAATTGTGTGGCTATAGAGGTGGTTGGAGAATGTGGGAAAGATTGAAATGGATTGTGTTTGCTTGAGTTTTGGTCTGGTTGTAGGCCCTTTATATAATCTTGCCTTAGGAGAAAGTAAGAGAAATTCCCTATACCTTGCTTCCAATCAGGGTTTAGATACCATATTAAAGTGCTTTTTATAGACATACAAAAGTATAGGCTATGGGCTTCGCTTATATCCTGTCTCGTCATATATTTTACTCCTTTCCCTTTACTAAAGGTTGTTCACTTATTCATCGTGTTTAATATGTTGGAAAATGTTAATAATCATTTAATTTGGTTTAACTAGAATTACTATTGTAGTTATTTATTTTTTGGTATGTGGTTCATGGCTTCCCCTTATTAAAGAAAAATGAAAATACTATCAAGTTGTAAACTCAATGTCCTATCCCTCCTTTCCTATCCATTGAGCTAGCCTTAATAAGATTGAAACGCGTGAATTTCTTGTTTACTAGCATAGAACGTTAATATATCTTAAAATAATGCAAAAACCAACTAGTATTCCACGGAAAAAAATATCAGAAGATATTCATTGTCTTCTTTGTTACAATATTCCTTTATAAGATACCGAAGTACCTCCCAGCAAGCAAAGTCAAATTTAAGATGTTATTTTTATTTATATTTTAATCTTAGCCAGAATGTCAATTATAGCTTCACTTGCATTCTTTTCACTTGTGATAACCAGCGTCATAGTTACTTGATTTAAGAATATTAATGATTTCTATGTGGCAGTACTTTAGTTAGTTTATGGACAATTGCATATGATTCTTGCTACCCTTATTTTAAACACAAAAGACCAACTAAATTATATTAGTACATGAAAAAAAAAAAAAAAGGGTAAATTATAAGTAACTTTGTTGGAGCACCAAAATAATTCCATATAAGGTGAAATCTGCCCAAACAGAAATCATAGGCCTTGTAAAAATAAGGTGTAAAGGCGTCAACGAAAGTGGCCAGATGATGCCTAACATATATGGAAGCTTATTGAAGGAAACCAGAAAGGAAAAGCCTGCACCAAGAAATCCTACAGGAAAAAGGTCTTTATGTTGTGTATCCTTGACAAAATCTAACGAAAAATGCTTCGAGGGTAGAGTGGTATTTGGGGGCGGGATATATTCTTTATTTGTGTGTGGTGTTATACATCATTAATGTGTTTTGTATTGGTCAAATCTAATAGCTAGCCGCAGCTGGAACTCCGGGGCCCACCCACAACACAACTTTTTTTCACAGGGAAAAGAAAAGAACAAAAGCTGAACTTTAGTTTGTTCCAGAATCAACACACATTCTTCTCCAGCAAAATATCTCACTCTCTCTCTCCTATCAGTACCACAGGATCAACCACACAATCAACACTAAACCATTTCAAAAGAAAGAAAACAAATATATGAGGGACTGAATATTTCTTCTCTCTCTTTTTCTGTGGTAACAGACTCACAGACTCTAAGCATTTCTTGATTCCATCAAAAGCAACAGAAGGAATCTCCTCTCTTTTTTCTCCTTTTGCTCTGTACGTACGGGAAATTTTCAAGATTTCCAAGTACGCAATGTATCAACGAGTAATCATCAGTACCGCCATTTTTGGCGGCAACAAGCAATAGATGAGATTCTCAGTATGAAAACTCCAGCATTTATTGGTTCTCATTCTGTATATTGATAATTACAACTTTTATAATATGTATCTTTTTTTTATTGATGTCATGCTTTATATTTCATCTCATATACGATTTCCCCACTTTACATCATTTCGTTTTAAAAAGAAGTCCTGAAACCAAATCTTCAATGATCACGTGAATGAGAAATTAAATAGGAAAATAATAACTTTTCAGAAACAAAGAAAAAAAAGAAAAGAAAAGAAAAGAAAAGAATAAAAGTAAATATGAAGAAGAGAAGAACACAAAGATATTTAACGTGAATGTGCCTATGTTTACAGACTAAAAGCAAACAATTCATTAGTAAGGAGCAGTGTGAATGGGCTTACATGTAAATACAAGATATAATATATATAATCGGATAAATTTCATAATACTAACAAATATACTAAAATCAGTACATATTCTAAATTATAATAAATACAAATAAATTAAAAGTTCCTAATACATACAAAATAATAACTTTCGCCAATATAAACCGTAACTTTCCTAATATGCATCCAACTTTCTTTTTTTTTTTTCCTCTTTTTTTTTTTTTGAACTTCTAGAAAAATAAAACTAAAAGATGTCAGGGTATAACAGTGCAGAGAAGGGACAACAAGCAGTGACAGAACCAGGAATTATTTTCACGGGAGGATGAAATAAAATAAAATTGCAATGCAAAAATTTTAATTTTCTTTATCTGTTTGTATCTTTGATATATTTTTCTGAAAATAAACTAGTTTATAATAGAATTTGGTTTAACTTTTAAGTTTAATAGAATTTGGTTTAACTTTTAAGTTTAGAAATCTACTAATTTATAAGGTAATATAATGTGTTTTCTTCATTTATTTGAGATGTTACATCTAAAATGTAAACTTAAAATTAAAAACTTAGATTGTCATTGAAATTAAAAAAAAAAAAAAACCATTGTGCAAATTTTTAATTAAATAATCTCAGAGAGGGCGAATAAAAAAAATTTGCAAACCTTTGAACTTTCAGGCCAAAATTGAAAGGAGCCCTCGGCCCAGGGGAGGCGGCTGCCCCCATTGGGCCTAAGGTAGCTCCATTACTGACGAAAAGCATCAAGAAAGGAAGAGAGTGCGCTTAGGCGCAGAGACGACAATTGTCAAAATGGAAGGGAGAAGACAGCGGGCACTTGGATACAGAGAAAAAAGGCATATAAGCGCTGAGACGTCAATCACCAAAAGAGGGAAATGGTGTATGGGCGTTGGGATGATAACTGTCAAATATGACACAACGGCGTTTGGGACGGCAATCGTGAAAAGAGGACGCATAACACATGAGATCAAAGGATCAGTGATTCATTTAAATTTAATCGCTATGATAATATATTAAATAAAATAAATGAAATAAAAAGGACGACGGTAGGTTTTTTTTTTTTTTTTTCCTTGACAGGAAAAACAATCTTTTTTTTATTTTAAATAAAGATAACGTTGTTGAGGGGTGGGTG
>JAFMPE010118686.1:398-12011 GCA_024759925.1 Ficus religiosa | reverse complement strand
ATATATATATATATATATAAACATATTTTGGACTGGCTTTTCGTATATATATTAAAAGTATAGGTAAATGCAAACAAATAAATCAGTATGTGTACAGATCACAGAGTCAAGATCAAAAGTAGGGAACTGTTTGCTTACATTTAGTAGGACCCAAAAATCAGAAAATGTGCAAGAAAAAAAAACACTGACAGATGCCTTGAATTGTCTAGTTATGTTTGGCAGAAACACATGGTGTGTGTGTGTGTGTGTGTTTGTGTATTTGCAGCTACGCTCTTTTTTGAATATATATATATATATATATATATACATATTTATTTATTTATATATGGGAGATAAGGGTGGTAAGGTGGGGGTCAGCATTTGCAGTGAATTGCTGCTTCAGAAAATTTAGAATTTACCAGACCATAAAACTTCCTTTCCTTTATATTCTTTTTCTCTTAAATATTCACTTTTTTCAAAAAAAAAAAAAAAAAAATTCATTCTCATGTTAAGACAGTTTTAGACTATGACAATACGCTAAAATCATATTAGAAAAAAATTGGAGTTTTTTATGTACGGTATCTTTATTAATAATACATATTTTTTTAAAATGTATGATGAATTACAATAAAATAAAACCTATCTGATATATATATATATATGTTGGAAATAAAACTCGATAGGTTTTCATATCCTTTAATAGAATTTTCGGATTAAAAATATCAAAAAAATTAACGGAATTTTATGATAAATAATCTAACGGTAAAATACTATGTGCTAAGCTTATTAGTTGTTAATTGGTGGCTAATGTGGTCCTAACCGAAACTGTGAAAGTGCATATTTCACGTGACCGAAAATTGAAGAGTCAAGGAAGAACCGAAGACTTATTTTTTCCATCAGCATGCACTTTCTGATTCTTCACTAGTTTAATTTACTTCCCAATTAAAGAGAGGTGAAGAGAAGGAAAAAAATAAATAAAAATACAGGAATTCATAAATATTTATTACAGGAATTATAATGGACTCATGACTAGTACTTTCCGATGTTTAATGTTAAGAACTAACCAATCTTTGGTGCCAAATAAAATTTTTTTTTTTTTAAAGAATAAACTTAGCAAACATAACTTGTTGCCATGATTTGGTATACTCCTAAACCATCGTCTAGTGTTGCTTAAAGCATGGCATAATTTGAGATAAACTTAGGGTCCGTTTTGAACGTCTATCGGAGTTAGAGTTTCGAAGATATAAGTTGAAAATGTGTGTTTAGTTAAAATGTAAATCAAAAGTAAACCATATATAATATTTAAATAGTGCAAAAATGTGAAATGTGTTTAAAAAAAAAAAAGACAATATAGATTATGATTTGTTCATCTTATTGTTGTGAATATTTAAAGATAAAAATTATCTCATTTCAACTTAAAATAATAAAATTATGGACTTTTAAAATTTTAAATTCTATAGAAATGGAAGATAGGAAAAGAGAGATGTGATATTTATACTATGATAAATTGATGTTAGAATTGTTGGAAATCAATATGAAAAATATAAATTAAAACCGTTGCTCCGTTACGCACCCTTAGTGCCTTGTCATTATATTGACTTAATAATTTGATGGTGTTCATGTTCTAATGTGACATAAAATTACTTCTAGACAAGTTTAAAAAAAAAATTAATCTAATAGTTAAAATAAAAGTATCTAATACTTACCATAAACTTTTCCTTGATTTAAATTTGTTAGTTTTGCCAAGCCAAAAAAAAAAAGTCTTCCCCACCTGGCCCATGAGGGGAAAGATCAAGAGAAAAGTTGAGTGTCCTATCTACTCTTGGCATTTAATGGGGAGCCTCTTTGTCTGGTTGTATTGTCCTAGTGCAAAGAGGAAAGTACCCAAGTGGGATGGCTAATGGCCTTTGTGAAAAAAAATCCAAAATGGCTTATTATGTTTTTGTTTTTCCTCTTTCCCTCCACTAATATCACCCCCCCACCCCCACTAAGCAACAACAAAGGTTGTTGTTTTGTTTTGGTACGACATGTTTGGATTGGTGTTGTGTTGGAGCATAATCCCAAAACTTTGGCCAGCTCTTATTCCCATCCACTTCACTACCTTCCAAAACAACACTCACCCCTCTCCAGAGAGAAGAGAGAAAGAGAAGAGAGAAAGAGAAAAACAAACAAACAATTCAGATTAGATGGAGGAGGAAATCTAGACTGAGAAAACTTAGTCGAGTTCTATTATCCTAAATTTCCTATTTTATTGATCATTTTTCTAATATTTTTATGTCATATTATCTGAATTTAAGAATTTTAACTATAAAAAAATATTTAATATTGACACCTGAAATTTCATGTTTTATGGACTATCTTTTTTATGTTATATTATTTGAATTTAATTTAACTATATAAAAATATTAAATATTAAAAATTTTAAATAATTTGATGAGTTATCGAAATATAATTACAATTGAAAGGATAAGTAAAATATGACAAGAGATATACAGGCAAAACTTGTCATCAACCCGAGAGAGAGAGAAAGAGAGAAGGGAAAAATTCCAATATTCTCTTGACCCCATTTGAGGACAAAGAAATGTATGACGACAAAAAACAAGCTCCTTTGTATTGTCGCCGACGCAACCATGAAAAACCAAACCAAAAAACAAAAACCCAAAAAAAAAAAAAAAAAAAAAAAATTTGCCTTTAAAAACCTGAGCTTTTTATCATTTTAACTCTCTCACTCTTTACCACACAGAAGAAATTCTTGAGACCACTTTATTAGTATAGAGTTTTTGACTTGCAGGTTGAGAGAATCTCTGGGTTTTCCTCCAATTTGGAAAACCCAGTGGGGATTTTGGTTTTGGTTTTGGTTTTGTGTTCACTTGTCTGCAGAAAACATACTACTGAGCTTTCCTCAGGTGAATTCTCTTCTTCTTCTTCTTCTTCTTCTTTTTTTTTTTTTTTTTTTTTTGCCTTTTCTCTTTCCTTTCTTTGATAATAAACTCCCTTATTTTATAAGAATTCTTGCAAATTTCTCTCTTGAATTGTTTTTGTTTATTAAGTTTTCTGTCTTGTTGCCAAGAAAATGAAGTTCTTTAGTTAGATATATGGCTCTTTTTCTATTAATCTCTCATTGCATTGCAAGATTGGTGGGAAACTATATAGCCACATCATACACAAATATGTAATTATTAAAACAAAATTGCATAAAAAAAAAAGTCTAAGAAAAAGAGTGATACACTGGTCTAAAACACTAAAGTGTGTTTGTTTGTAAATCATGCTGGTTTTTCTGTAGTGAGATCTTGAATTTGTCTCATATTGTGAATTTACTGGGCTGATATGATATTTATATATGAATTGAGCGAGCTTTTTGGATGAGTTGTACCTGAGTACATATAATTAAATCAATATTATTAATTTTTAAAAATATTTTTTTCCCTCCAATTCCCAGACACCCCTTGTTGGAATCCCCAATTCAGTTAAAAAGAAAAAAAAAATGATTAAAGACGAGGGATCATCATCGGCGACTTCATCGCCACTAGCTTTCTTTCCGGCATTACCACAATCACCTGGGATGGGATCACCATATCCATCATGGCTGCTGGAGCCCAGATCTGAAGAGAGGGGAATATCTCTACTCAAAGTTATCATGGCCTGCGCTGGCCACGTCGCCTCAGGGAACCTTGAGCAAGCGAATATCGCGTTGGAACACATTTTCCACCTCACTTCCACTGATGGTGATTCAATCCAGAGAATGGCTGCTTACTTCGCCGAAGCCCTTGCGGACAGGATAGTTAGAAGTTGGCCCGGTCTGCATAAAGCCCTTAACTCTACGAAAATCGTGTCTGTTAATGAAAAGATTATGGTTCAAAGGTTGTTCTTTGAGCTTTGTCCCTTTTTGAAACTTGCATATGTGATCACAAATCAGGCCATCTTTGAGGCAATGGAAGGAGAGAAAATGATTCATATCATTGATCTCAATTCCAGCCAGCCTGATCAGATGATTGATCTTCTTCATACGCTAAGTGCACGTCCCGAAGGCCCCCCTCATTTGAGGATCACAGGTATTCACGAGCATAAGGAGGTGTTGGAGCAAATGGCAGTTCGGTTGACTGAAGAAGCTGAGAAGCTTGACATCCCTTTTCAGTTCAATCCTATAGTCAGCAAGCTAGGGAATCTCGACCTCGAAAGTTTGCGGGTCAAGACCGGGGAAGCTCTTGCCGTGAGTTCGGTGCTTCAGTTGCATACTCTTTTAGCAACAGACGATGATATGCAAAGAACTCCCTCACCGTCGATGTCAGCTCACCTGCAGCAATTTTCCCTCATGAATCAAAGGCCTCTAAAAGACTGGCTTGAAAAAGACCCGTTGAGTTTGTTGAGCATGAGTCCTGATTCGGCTTTGTCTCCTCTATCTTTAAGCGCTTCGCCGAAGATGGGGAGTTTTCTGTCTGCTCTATGGAAATTGTCACCAAAAGTGATGGTGATAACCGAGCAAGAATCGAACAACAACGGATCTACTTTGTTGGAGAGGATCAGGCCAACGCTGTTCTATTACGGTGCGCTGTTTGATTGCTTGGACTCCACGGTACCAAGAACAACGGTGGAGCGGCAGAAGATAGAGAAGATGCACTTTGGGGAGGAGATTAAGAACATCGTAGCATGTGAGGCACTCGAAAGAACAGAGAGGCATGAGAAGATCGAGAAATGGAGTTTAAGGCTCGAGTTAGCTGGGTTCTTCAAGGTCGATCTTAGCTATCAAGCACAGATGCTGGCTACTAGGCTTCTGAGGCAGAGCCATTTCTTCAATGGCTATAAGATCAAAGAAGAAAATGGATATTCGATTATCTGCTGGCGAGACAGTCCCCTCTTTTCGGTCTCTGCTTGGAGATTTAGGAGGTGAAGCTATACATTATTTATTAAAAAAAAAAAAATTCTCTTGGAGTGATTTTTCATTTTTTTTTTTTTTCCTCCTGTTAGTTTATTTTCCTTCTGTGTATTAAAGTTCTTGAGAGTGGCTCTTTTCTCTCTGATGCATACTGTTCCTTAGAAAGGTTAGAAGATCTTTTTATTTTTAATAATCTTTTATTAGTTTTTTTTTTTTTTCCTTACTTCTTATGAACAGCCCGATCTTTGTTCTGTTTGGTCAACCTGTGTTCATGGAAATTTATTGAATATTATTGATATATCTCTTCTTTGTAGCACTATTTGCTATTGTTCAAACTAAAGCCTATGGAAGCATATTTCTCAGCTCAAAAGTTTTTAGAGTAGTTAAAGGGCACAAAATGGAAATGGGCCTATATGTGGGGGACGCAGATGAGAATAACCCGAACATTTATATTACTTGGCATGAACTTAATTTGAACTCGAGGAAATTGTAACTTAACCTAACTTAACCAATTAGCTCAACCCTACTAATCTAACTAGAAAAACGGGTGATTTGTAGGATCTCTCAAAAAGAACATTTCTGAATTATTGTCTCGGTTATAATAACTTCAATTCTGTTAGACCTCAGTTAGATAAGCATGAATGGTTAAAAATCCAAACAAAAGGGTAAAAAACATAAATATATCTGTTTGAGAGGCTCTGGAAGGAAAATTACAATATAATATTTTTGCAACCTTCAAGGGACAATGACAACATTATTGCACGAGTGAACATAAATAAAACAAACAACAAGTAGTGGAAGCTCCGAACTAGATAGTGGCTTTCCCTTTAACGATGAGATTTGACAAATAATTTAGTGGGAGCCTTAGAAGGGAAAGCAAAATTAAATTACAACCAAAACAAAAGCAAAAACACAAAGAGAAGCATAATTTGCTAACATGAGATACGTGATGAAGAAGAAACTGATCAATAGTGCAACACAAAAACATTGTACTCGACTGTGGCCTCTCCAGTTTTGGGATCAAACAAAACCGGGTGAGCCAAGGCGTAGCCGCAGGCGAATAGAAACAAACCGCTGCCTCCAACAATCGGCATCTCCCTCACATCATCAAGGGGTGGATTTCTTCCAAGAATGGTGAGGGTACTCCCATTGTATTTGCCTCCGGTGAAGAGGAAATTCATGGCCATAAGGAATGCGAAGTCATTATTGAGGCCACCTTGCGCTCTGCCGATGATTTTCGACGTGGGATCTTGCCTTACCGTCAACGCATCATCAGCCATAAACGTCGCTCCAAACATGCCGGTGGCGGACTTTAGTTTTGGTGGACTAGAAATGAATTTTACGGCAGATGGGGTTTTGCCACATAGGATGTCATGGAAGTAGAAAGTGGAAGTGGCTCATCTTCTCGGTTTTCTTAACCGGTTTGGCTTCGGTGAAATAGCCGTCACGAGAACTCCATTGATGGAGGGGAGTAAGGTTGAGAAGAGGGTGAAGAGGAATAGAGCACAAGGAAGGAAAGAAGCCCTGTGAGTCTCAAGTGAGTAAAGGCTAAAGAGAACAGTTTAAAGTTGGTCTTTCTACTAGTGTAGCTAGTGGTCTTTTTAAAGGGACTAGTAAAGCTTGGTGTGATGATTAGTATTTAGTACTCTTAAAATATGGCATAGTTAGAAAATACTCTAATGGTATATTAGATCTGGTTGATGTATCTTAAAGAAAACTATATGTATTTTGTGTTCATGTTCTTTTCTTTTTTTAAATTTCTTTTTCCCACATGTAATTATTCCGCTCATTGGAAGCTAATTAAATAAGGGTACAAGTTTCACATGTGTACGTAGTGTTCAAGTTACTTTTACGGAAAATTTTAGGGTAAGAACATAGGACGGATCCAAGATTTTATAATGGGGACACTATTAAGATAGGTTCAAGAAAAAATAAATAAAAGGGGTAGCATTTGAGAAAAAAAAAATTATTGGGGCACTTTTAAAAAACTAAATAAACTTATAAGTTGGTATTATCACTTTTCAAAAAATTAAGTGGAGACACGTGCTCCCTACCCATCTCTACTTATTCTAAACGGGATAAGAACTGTATTTTTCCTTATTAATAGTTATTATATCAATTTTTTAAGAATCTGATTTATGACTATAAATAATTATGTTTGTCATATTGTAATTTTTTTTTTTTTTGCAAAGTACGCTTCTCACCTTTAAGTTTTGCCTCCTTTTACAACAAACCCTTTTTCTTCTTCTTCTTCTTCTTTTTATTTATTTATTTTTTTTTATTTTTTTATTTTTTGATGCCGTTGTCATGATAACAAAGAACTCCGTCAGCCATTATAATACGCATTAGAAAACTACGACTTTCAACTTTGTACCTGGGCCAGAGTGGGTTATTTATTTATTGTTTCTTTTCAACCTTTTCGAGAACATTTCTACTTCCCTTTTTTTTCTTTTTTTCTTTTTTTTTTTTGTGATAAACTCCACTTTCCTCTTTCTGAAGGAAGAACGATAATACTTCGACTAATATTTCATTGTTTCTGAAATGAAGGAATTAACGAGTACAACTTGGACTTGACATTCTTGGGGACCAAATAGATTTAGTAAAATGAGTAACTACAAGAACTAATTATTCATGAAAACAAAACAAGAAGTAGCTGAAAAAAAAAAAATATATCTCAACAAATAGAAAGAATCTTTTGTCGATGATCCTTAGAAAATAAACAAACTAACACAAGGCAAATTTTTAGTTTCAAAATATTAGACACAAGTTTTAATCAATATCAACTCTCTATCATATTCCTATTAAATTTTTAAACTTTATTTATGGTCCGTTTGATGAAACGGTTTGAGTTGAAATATTTATTAATTTTGAGTTGGTTGACTTTTTAAAAATTAGTTATAATTTTTGTTGACTTTTCAGAAAAAGATAAAAACTGAGATGAAAAAGTACGGTTTAATTTAAGTTGAATGGTTCTACCAAACAACCCATTAATCTCCTTCCATTTGTTACGCTGGTCAAAAATTATATTTGAATTTGATTTAACACTTACATACCATATCCAATCATAAAATTTTTTTTTCATTTCCGATTTTCATTTATTACAAAGATATTAAAAATATAGAAAAGTACCTTGGCAAGTTACAATCGTGGGGTTACCATTTGTATTGGAGATATAAACGATCAGGATAACCATATTTTATGTAATCAAACTCCTTGGGAATGAAAGGACAAGCTGAAGAATCATAAAGAGGATAAGAATCATCAAAGAACCCAACTTCCTTTGCACATATTACACCTCTTCTAATGCTTTCTCAATTTCAAATTTTTTCTCACACTTCTAGTATTCTCAAGATCATGATGATCAATGGAGCTTGCAAAAGAAAGATGTGAAAAGAACAGAAGAAGGGCAACAAAGAAGAGAGTACTTGATGAGCAGCTTCCAGTTCTCATAGAGTCCATATTCTTGATGATTTTCTTTGGCTAAAAGAATTGATAGAATGAAAATGAATGACTCGTTTAAGATTCTTTAATTTGTTTCATGTGTCCATAATAATAATTAGAAAGAAAAAACATGTGCAAGAGACAGGCTGTGGCTTGGATTTCGGCTAAAGTCTTGTGCATGAATTTGCTTTTTCTTCTAAATAAAAACAACGGAGAAACAAATCTTTCTTTTAGCACCCAAAAAAAAAAAAAAGAAAAAAAAAAGCCTAAACGACAAAGGAATTCAACAGCCGTATAAGAGAGGGATGGGGAGGGAAAATGATGATTTCACGATTTTGGACTTTTTTATGCACATGACTTGTACATTATAGTTCAAGAAAGACATTCTTATTTATTTTTACTTTAATTTCAATATAAATTTTTTTTATAATTTCGTTTAAAATTTGAGTTATAATTGATTAGGTTCAAATTTTTAAAGAAATTTGTATTGAAATTTAGTAAAAATAATCGTCATGAATGCCATTCTTGAGCAATTATATGCAAGTCTTGTGCAAAAAAAATGCCCAAATTTTAGTGGATTTTAGTAAGAAGAATTGACGGTATAAAAAATTTTAAGTTTAGAGGATTGATTGTCAGCTAAAAAAATTCACGGGTGTTTGTTTAAAAAAAAAAAAAACATAATTTTTAATGTGAACATTAGACTGAACCGATTGTGACAACTTTTGAAAAATATTTCGAGGAGAAAGAAAAGAAAATCAGAATTGACTCAAATTTTTCTAGCATTTACGTTACGTACTATGATAGCCATTTCTGTCTTTTTGAAAATGAAATGATAATGATATAGGTACAAAGTGCCACACAAGATGTTACTATTGTGCCATACTTGAAAGGCGTGAAAACTCGTAGAAAGCAATGGTAATATGTAAAACTAAATTATTCAAAGTTGATTGTTTTTGGATTATTATATCTTTTAAAATTTATGCTCTTTATGAATATAAAATTTTATATTAATTCACACTGACTAAAATAAATTGATTGTCAGTTAATAGGTATGAATATGAAGTTTTTCGTTGGATGTTTCAATTTAACTCTAATTAAATTATACTTTTTTATCTTTTTTTTCTGAAAAATTAAAAATAAATGTATAACTAATTTTTAAAAAGTCAATCAATTTCAACTTAAAATTTTCATCTCTGACTGACAAATCAAATGCAAGCTTAATTTTTATGTTTGGAACAAAGATTTAGAATTTTGCAATTAGAATTTATTGATTTTTAAAAATTAGCTATAATTTTTTTTGTTGATTAAAAAAAAAAAGATAAAAATTCAACCAAAAACTTTAATTTGAACTTTTGTTTAAGACGCACCGTTAATTTTAGTTTTATAAGCGAAAATACTGTTAAAAAAATAAAATAAAATAAACTATTTGATCAGGAAAACGCGTCGTTTTGTGTGGCTGGCAGGAAGTACGATGTACGAGGATTCTTTGCTTCAGCAACTCCTCTTTTACAGTTTTCTTCGCTTATAGCTTCAGAAACTACTTCACCACCGCATGGCTCTCAAAAGCTCAAAGTTCTGAGCTTCAAAGTTTCAGTTCATGAATTTTCAAATTTCATGAAGTCTTTCCTTAAATTTATCATTGGTCAGAGTATTAGTGATTCCAAGCAGTGTTAAAATCTCTTAGAAGCTCGGTGTGCCCAGCACCTGCTCGACGATTTGCCAAGCCGAAATAGATAAATAGAAAGGAAAATACGAAACTGATAACCCAACGGACTCGGTTGAAGTTTTACGGAATTTGGGTTGCAGCGAAGAGGAGATATCAAAGTTGTTCTTACGCCAGCCTTAGTTAAAGAATGCCGACCTTTCGCAGCTTCAATCCAAGCTCAGTCCCGGACTGGGACTTGGGAGTTACCTCTTCCGACATCGGGAGGATCATACATCGTCATTCTCGGTTCCTTAAGAATCTCTCTCATCGACATTGCTCAAGTCGGAAGAAGTTCTTGTCCGAGCCATTGTTAGGAGCCCTTCTTTGTCGACCGAAGACTTACAGAACAGGATCAAGCCCATCTTAGCAAAATGTGTAATGTTATTATTTGGTTCAGATACAAATGAATGTCCATTTATTGGACTTGTAAAATTAATTCTCATGCTAAAAAAAAAAAAAAAAAAAAGATTTAGTCCTCTTTCAAGAAATGAGAAATGCATGTAGAAGCTGATTCCAAGTGTCTTGGACCCCAGCAATACACCAATGCGTGCAGTCCATCCCCCTAAAGGCGTTATAACTGCTAGGATGCCCGTCTTTTCTCAGCTGTGACAACGTGGTTATGTCAAGCAAATGAACCGGTTTTTCTATCTGGCTGAAGACGTCTTTCACAACATACGCAGCCCGTGGCAAACCGCCGGGGTAGCTTGAACCGTTGATCGGTTGTGTCTCTTTTCCACAATTGGTCACGTTGGGTTCGTTCCACTCTGTGCCACTAAATCAAGAACAATTTCACATCATATCAAGAGCCGAAAGTAGAGACAGATAAGAGACAGAAAAAGATGGAGAGTGACTTACTTGTAATGGGAGGGAGAAATCCCTTGGAAAATGACTTTAGTCTTTGTTGGATTCACACGCGAGTTAACCCATTTCGCCCATGTCGTTAAGCCCTTACGAAAAGCCTCCATTCGATCCATGTCTTTGATTATGCTCTCACCATCTTGAACATAATCCCATCTGCAATTAAGAGAATTCCGTTGGGATGATTAATGTGAAAATCAAATTTTTTTCATGTTCTACATAGAAATCATTTATGTTTTGTGCATCTATGTATTGTTCATACGGTTGCTTAGGTCCACTTCTGTACCACCAAAGCCAAGTGTTGAAGATCACAACATCCATTTCCTTCCATAATTCGCCATTTTTCAAGGAGTCAAGTTTCAGAACCCGACCGATATCTTCTTCTTCAATGTCCACCAGATAGTGAGAACTGAATAGCATCACAGACACTCCATAATCCTGCAAACACAAACAACCTAGTACTCATTAAACGTTTTTTTTTTTCCCCCGTGGTCTGCACCTTATAATTTGCTTTCTTTGTTTCAAATTTTCTTGTCAATTATTTTTCTTTATAACGTGATTAAAAAACATAACAACCTGGAATATCATGGAAGAAACCGAGCCATTATTTTCTTGTGTGATGTTCGAACGAGGCACCGAAGCATGAAGCAAGCAGAGAAGCGATTGCCATTGATTGAGACTAACCGAATCCCCAACAAACATGATCTTCTTTCCCTTTAACCTCGTCAAGAAATCTATACCATCAAACCTACAATAT
>JAFMPE010118666.1:1289-18874 GCA_024759925.1 Ficus religiosa | reverse complement strand
AAACCAGTTTCACAAAGTTCAATCCACCACTAGGTATACTCACAACTATTGAACGGTTCACCAGAATCATTCCTTACGAAGCAAACAAACTAAAGCTAAAAAGAGGTACCGGGAATGAATGGAGTTCACAGCCCTCTTCAAAGCTACTGATCATCAAATATGCCATTAATTGGACTTTTACCGAAATGAATAAAAAATAAAATATGGTTTGCCAAAGTTTTGATTTGACAAATATGTAACTACGAAAGCCAAAACCAGTTAAAAAGTTCACAATATCTAAGAAAATAGTGCTTCCATGGTATTACCTGTCCTGTTAGCATCTCATACAAGAGAATCCCAACACTCCACCAATCCGCGCCTTTGTTGTGGCCTTTAGACAGCAAGATTTCCGGAGCCATGTATTCTGTGGTTCCACACATCGAATTCGACCTGCTTGATTCATCAATTTCCTTTGCCAATCCAAAATCAGTCAGCAGAACCTGTACCACAAGCATACAAGTTAGAGAACAAAATGAATCATGCTATCCTTTATATGTTTCTGCAATAGAAATGAAACAAACAGTCATTGGCCATTACATGTCCGTCAGCGTCCATGAGAATGTTTTCTGGCTTAAGATCTCGATGCACGATACCGCATTTATGAAGATGTGAAACCGCAATCACTATCTCGGCAGTATAAAACCTTGCCTGATCCTCACTACTCAAACACATCACATACCCAAAAGCCAGAATCAAAACAAGAGTATATAAGTAAAACAACATTGAAAATAAACATCAAAAAGTTCAAAAAGCGAAAAACAGTACCTGAAGAAACCCTGCCGGTACAAATGAAAGAAGAGATGCCCTCCATTCACAAAATCCAGAATCAAATAAAGCTTAGACTTGGTCTGTAGAAAGTCAGACAAATATAAACAGTAACTAAAATAGAAATTTCCAACAACGACAACAACGTAAAATTTCAATGCAAATGCTTGTAAATCACAATTTAGTAACTTAACAATCACTTTTTGGCTTTGCCATGTAATTCCATGCATAAAAAACAAGGATAATTTAAAATCAAATCAAAGTTAATCAACAATGAATAAAAGTCAAAAGGTAGCCAGTAAAGGAGTGCACGCCTGCATATAAGTAAATAAATATTTACAAACGTACATACATATATGTAATTATATATCTATATGTATATAAGCAGAGCCAAACAAAAGATGGGTTTTTGACCTGGAAGGAGTATTGAAGCTGAACGATAAAGGGATGAACAACTTTAGTGAGAATATCTCTCTCAGCCTTCATGTAATCGACATGATTCTTCTTAATAATGGTGTCTTTCCTCATCACTTTCATGGCGTAAATCCCATCTCCGCCGTCGTCTTCACCACTCTTCTTCTTCTTCTTCATCACCTGGAAAACCTTCCCAAACGCGCCCCTACCCACCATTCTCAGGATCTCAAAATCCCACGGCCCAATCTTCCTCTCGCTCTCGCTCTCGCTCTCGCTTTCGTTCTCTCTCTCCACCGCCGCCGCGGCGGAGAAAACGCCG
This sequence comes from Ficus religiosa, assembly GCA_024759925.1. Taxonomy (NCBI): domain Eukaryota; kingdom Viridiplantae; phylum Streptophyta; class Magnoliopsida; order Rosales; family Moraceae; genus Ficus; species Ficus religiosa. Next base: position 17,337 of record JAFMPE010118666.1, on the reverse strand, counting down.
TCGCTTTGGCTCGTCCCGTCATCGGAATCGGAGTCGAATTGGGCGGCGGTGAAGGGGGAAGGGGCAGTGGTGGTGGTGGTGAAGCGAGGGGAGGGGCCCACGAAGGAGTGGGACCGGTTGTGGATGACGAGGGGTTGGGGGTGCGGTGGGTCCCCCGGGAAGGCGGCGGACGTGGGTATCGATGACGTGGCAGCGGGGGTTGCGGGGCCGAAGACATCGGAGAAGTCGAAGTCTTGGGAGGCGGCGGCGGCGGAGGAGGGAGGTGGGATGGTGAGGTGGCTGAGCTTGGCGGCGAGGAGGGAGTGGTAGCTTTTGGTTGGGTTCTGAGACGACGATGACGACGGCGACGGCGAGGACGACGACACCATGATTGTCGTTTTTTGGGTGGTGTCTGAGAAGGTGGTTCGGAAGGCTGTGTCGTAGGGGCTACATCGTAGAAAACACAGAGAGAGAGAGAGAGAGAGAGAGAGAGAGAGATGGTGGAGATGGGTTTGGGAAGGTGGCAATTATTGGGACGCAAGAAGTGAGAAATGAAGGTTCAATGAACGATGAATCAGTTCAAGTGAAAAGGACGAAAATGAAAGGGAAAACATTTATTTATGGTAGACAGAGGTAAACGGCCTACTATTAGGCCCATTTTAAGTGGATGGCCAAACTTTGGTTAAAAAAGCAAGCCCATACTTACTTAACCCTGAAAGTGTTCTAAAAACACACGACACCTAATCTTTTTTTTTTTTTTTTTTCCCCTCCCTCATTCGCTCTCCCTGAGAGGCCAAGTCTCCCCCATTGCCGCGCTTCTCCGGAAAAAAATTTGAACGCCACCCACTGTTGTTCTTGTTCCACCATTGCAGTAACCACCGCCACCACCTTCATTCGTTGATGTGAAAAGATAAATCAGTTTTTGTCTGAAAATTGATTAATTGAGGAATTTTGAGAAAGGATTTAAAATCAATCGAGTGATTTTTTTTTTTTTTTTACAATAGGAAAAATGGTTAACAGACGATTAACTGTCTGTTGTTGTTTTTTGTGAATTTTAAATGACAAAGCGTACAATTAATAAGTATTAAACTTAAGTTAATTATTGATAGATTACCGGTAAATCATTGATTGACTGAAGTTGATAAATGATTAACTTTTTATTGTTGTTTTTTGGGATTGATTGACTTTAGTTTAATCGGTGACTAAATGAGTGTATAAGGATGTCAATTTTGGAGGAGTTTGAGATGAGAATTAATTACTGATTAAGTAACGGTCAATCAGTGATTGACCCTAGCTTAATCAATGACTAAACGAGTTTAAAAAGGATGTCAATTTTGAAAAAGTTTGAGATGAGAGTTAATCACCAATGAACTAATGATCAATTATTGATTGACCCTAGTTTAATCAGTGACTAAACAAGTGTATAAATATGTCAATTTGGGAGGAGTTTGGGATGAGAGTTAATCACTGATTAATTAATGATCAATCATTGATTGACTCTAGTTTAATCAGTGACTAAACGAGTGTATAAGGATGTTAATTTTGGAGGAGTCTAAGATAAGAGTTAATTATTGATTAAGTAATGGTCAATCACTAATTGACTCTAGTTTAATCAGTGACTAAAACGAGTGTAAAAGGATATCAACTTTGGAGGAGTCTGAAATGAGAGTTAATCACTAATTAACTAACAGTCAATAATTGATTGACTCTGGTCAATCACTGATTAACTAATGGTTAATCATTGATTGACACTAGCATAATCAATGACTAAATGAGTGTATAAGGATGTCAATTTGGAGAAATCTGAGATGAGAGTTGAGAGTTAATCACTTATTAACTAATGGTCAATCATGATTGACCCAACATTAATTAGTGACTAAACAAGTTTAAAAAGGATGTCAAATTTGAAGGAGTTTGAGATGAAAATTAATCACTGATTCAGTAATAGTCAATCATTGATTGACTCTAATTTAATTAGTGACTAAACAAGTGTATAAGGATATCAATTTTGGAGAAGTCTGATATGAGAGTTAATCATTGATCAACTAATAGTCAATCATTGATTGACTGTGGTTTAATCAGTGACTAAAACGAGTGTAGAAGGATGTCAACTTTAGAAGAATCTAAGATGGGAGTTAATTACTGATTAATTAATGGTCAATCATTGATAGACTTTAGTCAATCACTGATTAACTAATGGTCAATCGTTGATTGATACTAGTATAATCAGTGACTAAACGAGTGTATAAGGATGTCAATTTTGGAGAAGTTTGAGATGAGAGTTAATAACTGATTAACTAATGGTCAGTCATTGATTGATTCTTGCATAATTGATGACTAAAATAGCGTAAAAGGATGTCAATTTTGGAGGAGTTTAAGAGGAGAGTTAATCACTGATTAACTAATGGTTAATCATTGATTGGCTCTAGTTAATCATTGATTTTCAAATCATGATTAATTGTTGTTTTTACTACTCTATTTCAGGAAAAATGAATGGCAGGTGAAACAAGGAACCCAAAAACCAAACGAATAATCAAAACAACAACAAACAGAAAAAGAAAGCAAACGCAAGCAAAAGAGAGCACAGTAAAAGCATCATCTTCTAACCCTAAGAAAAAAGCACGAAATGAAATCAACATGGTAAGCGTTGTCTTTGTAGTAAGGATGAAAAAATCAAATGAATAAGACTTTTTCATGTTTATGTGCATTTGCAAACTAAATCATTACTCTCTTTGATTTGTTGGTAGAAGAATGATATATATATATATATATTGTTCCCCTGAGATATGGGACGAACATCGGAAAGAAAAAAAAAATTGTATTGCAAGAAAGAAAGCATCGACAACATGAAGAAAAATTTGACAGCTCTGCAATTAGAGAAGTTCAAAAAATGATGGTTCAGGTGCGTTTTGGATACGAATATCATCTTTCAACCAAAAATGGATTTTCCATCTTCACATTCACCTAGGCTGCTAGGCATTGTCTTCGAACAAGGTGATGCTCCATTTTTTTATTGAAAGACGACATTCGTATCCAAAAGGTACTCGAAGCATCTTTTTTGAACTTCTCTAATCGCAAAGCCATCAAATTTTTCTTCATGTTGTCGACACTTTCTTTCTTACTATACAAATTTTTTTATTTTTTTTATTTTTTTATGTTCGTCCTATATTTCGAGGGGAACAATGTATATATCATTCTTCTGGCAACAAATCAAAGAGAGTAATGATTTAGTTTGCAAATGCACAGAGACACGAGCAAGTCTTATTCGTTTGATTTTTTCATCCTAACTACAATGACAACGCTTACCATGTTGATTTCATTTCGCGGTTTTTTCTTCGGGTTAGAAGATGATGCTTCTACTGTGCTATCTTTTGCTTGTGTTTGCTTTCTTTTTCTGTTTGCTGTTGTTTTGATCATTTGTTTGGTTTTTGGGTTACCTGTTTCACCTGCCATTCTTTTTTCCTGAAATAGAGTAGTAAAACAACGGTTAATCACTGATTTGACAATTATGATTAACTTTAGTTAATCACAAATCAGTGATTAAATGGGGTCAATCAATGATTGATCATTAGTTAATTTGTGATTTACTCTCATCTCAGACTCCTCCAAAATTAACATCATTTTACAAAGTCACTGATTATGCAAGAGTCAATCAATGATTGACCATTAGTTAATCGGTGATTAACTATAGTTAATCAAAGACTGGCCATTAGTTAATCAGTGATTAACTCTTATCTCAAACTCCTCCAAAATTGGCATTCTTATACACGTTTAGTCATTGATTATGCTAGTATCAATCAATCCCAAAAGGCAATAGTAAAAAGTTAATCATTTATCAACCTTGGTCAATAAGTGATTATCGGTAATCCATCAATGATTAACTCAAGTTTAATACTTATTAATTGTAGGCTTTATCATTAAAAACTCACAAAAAGCAAAAACAAACGGTTGATCATTGATTAACCTTGGTCACAACTTTATTATCTCATACTCCACAAAAAAAAAAAAAACAAAAAAAAACAATTAAACAATTAAACAGTAACATTTCAAAAAATTAAGATTTTTCCTATTCTTAAAAAATGCGAAAATCACTCAATTGATTCTAAATCCTTTCTCAAAATTCCTCAATTAATCAATTTCCAAACAAAAACTTATTTACCTTTTCACAGCAACGAACAATTGTGGTGGCGGTGGTTGCTGCAATGGTGAAACAAGAATGACAGTGGGTGGCGTTCAAATGAGAGGAGAATGAGTAGGCATCGTATTTTTTCAGAAAGCTTTTAGGTTTAAATAAGTTCAAAGATATTTGTGTCATTTAAATTTCATTAATAAGATAAAAGAGCTTTTCAACTAAATTTAAGCTTCATTTTGCTATTACGGTTGGAGTTGAAATTTTTAAATTGGAGTTGGTTGACTTTTTAAAAACTAGTTATAATTTTTGTTGACTTTTCNTCAAATGAGAGGAGAATGAGTAGGCATCGTATTTTTTCAGAAAGCTTTTAGGTTTAAATAAGTTCAAAGATATTTGTCATTTAAATTTCATTAATAAGATAAAAGAGCTTTTCAACTAAATTTAAGCTTCATTTTGCTATTACAGTTGGAGTTGAAATTTTTAAATTGGAGTTGGTTGACTTTTTAAAAGCTAGTTATAATTTTTGTTGACTTTTCAGAAAAAGACAAAACTGAGATAAAAACTTTAAGTTAAAATTGATTTATCAAAGGTAACCTAAAAGTTTGGGTCATCCACTTAAATGGGCCCTGGTAATCAACCACTTACCTCTCTCCCTTTTTTTTTCGATTGCTTTTAACTAAAATTTTAGTAAAGGAATTAAGTAGGAATAGCTCAAAGTTAAGAGGATTAAGTGAGCTTTTATGGTTTAAAGGATAAATTGAAAATGATCATAAAATTCAATGACACAAATAAAAATAATCTCAATCAGTTTGATAAGTAAAAAAGATTAAAAAAAAAAAATGAAAGTATCAAAATCTACAAATTAAGGATAAATTTCTAGTTTGATACTTATCTTCTTACGAAATAACGATTTGATCACCTTTTTTTTTTTAATTAAATTCTCTCTAGACTATTTTCGTTGCATTTAAAAAAAAAAAAATACCACGGGAGCTTGCAAATTGCAATGAAATTTAAGAACAAAGCAGCTCTGAAAACATTGTTCGAGTGATCCAACAGTAAATTCAAACAATTGAACCCTTGGTCATCAAAATACGAATTTTAAAGAGGGATGTTTTTTTTAATTTCTTCTTGGGATAATCATAAATGTAACTTCTTGTGGCGAAAAAAAGAGTTAAATATTTCAATATTTGTAAACAATTAACTAAACAAACATACATCTTAAAAAAAAAAAAAAAAAAAAATTCCATAAACCATATCAGGAGAAAGCATAAAATCAAATACAAACGTTTCTAACAATAACAGAATGACCAAAACAAATAAACTCAAAATTTCCGTAATTTGTACAGCAACTAGCGAAGGGCAAATTTTTTTTATAAAAACAAAAAAAACAAAAATTCAAAACTAAGATAGATGAAACACTCCGATGGAAGCCTAAAAATATAAATTCATAACCTTAAATCTACAGCTCTCTATACCCATGTGATCTTTTTATCCCCCCAAAAAATGACAAAGCCAAGAGAGAAAGGAAAACCCACTCAAATGTTCCCAAACAACCTTATCAACACATAGATACAGCAATTTGATCCACTCTCTCACCCAATTACCCAATACCAAGAAGACTGCCAATGATTCTCTTCAAAAATTGGAGAATCACAACAAATACAAAGACAAATTAAAATAAGAAGAAAAAAAGGGCGGCGGTTGATACACAATCGCACAACTCATTTTTACCGACAGGCGAGGCCTGGCAAAATGGCCTCTTGTGTAGTAAAACTCCGAATCATGCCTATCATACAGGTGTTATACTCAACTCGTGTGGCCTCAAGGCTCCTTGTACAATCTCCTGGACCGTTCGGTTACGGCGACAAACATCTGACAACTCGTCGATTGGAACCGTCAAAACATTAATATCAGCCCCAGATGCGGCGTTTGACAATGCTTTCAAAAATCTAGAGCGCTCGATCTCTGTTACGGCTGTCGATGGAATTAGCGAGACACTTTCTTGCGCCCACTCCACAGCTTGCACCCGATAAGCTCGAGTTAGCGCCAGTAGCGTGTAGGTTACCTGAGAGAAGGCACTATGAAATTCCAGGCATATATTTGAAGAAATGGAGGATAACATCATCAATGTTGTAGCAATAAAGGGTGAAAATATAGCCACAGATTGTGTACCGATTCTAATCTAGAGCTTGGAAGCGCTCCAGTTAATGAAGCAACCAAAATCCTCATAATAACGGTTCCTCGAGGAATTATAACAGCATCCCTGATAGGCAAGTACTGTTCAGCTTTGCCAGAGTTTGCAAGATCAAAGATATCAGATAAGAAGGTCAAAATTGAATTTGAGGCCTCTCTGCAAACCAAGAAAACAACACAATGTCAGTCCCCAGTATAAAAGTGGAGAATGTATATGCACGTACACGTAGCACCCAATCAATGACCACTGAATAAATAGTCAATAACATTCGCCGATTGAATAATGACAAATTCACTTGTTAAGTTAAAAAAACTAAGATAAACTTTTGACATGTAGTATTACTCGATTTTGTGAAATCTTCAAATCATGCTAGCTTTTTCAAACCAAAGCTACTAAAATTAAAAGGCATTCAGACCTAAATTAGTATAAAATTTTGTTTCTTACATACACAAATATATGTATCTATAGAGAGCTATCAAAGCATACCGGTGCTGTACTGTGATTCCAATCATTGAACAATCTACTATTGATGGAAATACTGGAGATGGAATAAACAATTGAGGACAATAACGAATGCATCTTGATGCCAACAAAAAACAATCATCTGCAATATCAGGTCTGGCGGTAAATTCCTGAAAACGAAATGTGCGTATGATCAATTAACAGCAGAGCACTGGTAGATCAGAAGGGAAAGGGAAATTGTGCCAATGAAACTTCACCTGAATATTTGTGAGAAGACGTGTTGTATGTATAAAGAGTGCCTCGATCAAACTTTTTAAATAATTAGCACAACTTGGGTCGGAACCAAATATCTGCATCACAAGAATAAATGCATGAATTCAAAAATTAAATGTTTGCGAATATTAGTAGCTCACTCCTTAAAGAAAGAAAGTATCATTATATACCTTTATAACCTCACTAGAGAGATAAAGAAAGCATGGTTGGTGATGCTGTTGATAAAGACCTTGGATCTCTTCTAGCATAGCGCCGATCGTGATTCCCATGAACCGCCCAGAAGTTCTCACCTAAGGTTATAAGAAATATCTAGAATCATGAGAAATGAAAGGAAAAGGGGACAAATACAGAAGTTCGCGTATAATTAGGCATTAGAACGCACTAAAACTTGGGTAATGACATGAGATGAAATGACAATGACAAGAAAAAACGTACTGCATGACAAAAACAACTGACAAGAGCTCTTTTGTTTTTTCTTTTAAAAAAAAATCCTATAACTTGCACGAATTGACCGATAATATATATATATGGCAAGTTTTTTAATAATTCACTTAGATATCATGGCGGGGTCAAACCAATTAAGCAAACTCACAGCATATTTGCAAGCACGGCAAAGAGACTCCATTGTCCGCATGTCCCAAGCACGGCTGCACCAAATACATTCAGAACATAAATTAAAAGAACAAAGCAACTAAACGCATATCACCCTGCCATACTATATTAGCCAGAAAGCATCTAACAAATACTCACAGATCAAAGATGGTTTTGAAAATTGGCCATAGCCTTTGAATCGCATCTGCCACAGCTTCAGGATGATATACATATCTGTGAATTATTTCCTTTCCACGTTAGAACGTGGTAAATCAAAAAAAACAAGGACATTGAAATAGGATCAGATCATACCTAAAAATGTAGGCAAATCGGTCAATGTGGACTGTTAATTCGCGAGCAGGTTTCTTATTTAATACATCTGGGCCTTGGCTGAGAATTTCCTGGTTTTCCATGCACTAAATCAGTAGTCTCATCCACAACAAAGGTTGGACTGAAATATTCCATGTCTGAAATGAAAATCACCTGAAGAGGAGAAACAACCGGCATGCATAATGCCTCTAGACCCGTCTTAGCATGGTCTGGGGGAAGTTCTGTAATAACCGTGCTGGAATGGGGGGCAAAAATTCAAGAAAAGTGTTTACAGCAAAACCCTGGTTCAGTGAGCAACACGCTTATCCCAAAAGTCATCAATAACACTTTACCTTAATGCTTCAACAAGATGCAGCGAGTCCTCAGGAGAGACTTTATAGCTACCTTCACCATTCACTGCTTTGTGGTATATGTGGAAGAGGCCCTCCAGACATCCACAAAGCTTTTTCCGGCAATCTATATTGAGATAAATCGTTATTCAAACCAAAACTGCAACAACACTCTTTGCAATAAGATGTATTATTAATCAAATAAGAACAACATCACGTCTCATGTTTTTTGGCAGTTTCGGGCAATAGATGTCATCAGGTGAGACAGGAGAGAGACGAGAGGGTGTGGAGATAAAGAAAACTGATATTATTGGCATACAAAGGGAATCTTTTTAAATCAACTCCACTATTACTAATGATAATAGGCCCTACGCTAGCTTTGGTTAGTATGATGTGTCAAATGCTTTTTTTTTTTTTTTTTAACTTTCTTGCTCCTTAAGAAGATGAAAGAAAATGGAAAATATTTAGAGAGAGAGAGAGAGAGAGAGAGAGACTCTACCATCACAGATGTGTCTAAATGCAAGGGCTGCAGCCGCTGCACAATCTTCAGATGTGCCCATACCACTCATGAGGATTTCTAAAACTGAAGGCAGTATAGATTGTCCGCTAGATGCAGAATCTAGCCATTTCGAGTATGCTCCGATTGTTAAGCAAACTGGAATTTTATACGCATCATCAAAGCAGAAGAGAAGCAAAAAATGGAAGTTCCATATTAGATCTTTATAAGTAGCAATTCCTCACCAAAGAATTTCACCATGTCCTTTGCTTATTTAGACAATCTTTACCATGACCACCATCAGCTCAGGCCAGGGAGAGGATAGGCAGAAAATGAATGGAAATTAAAGTGAGAAGCTTTTGTACTTTAAACTGTAGTACCTGTCTGGAGTAGCTGGGGATGTTGAGTGAGTTTCGGAAGTAAATTCATGACCTGAACAAATCAAACAAAAAACGTAAAACTGGATGTTATATATGCTAATAGATTATACAAAAAAAAAAATAAAAAATAAAAAATAAAAAATAAAAAATAAAAAAGAAAAGGAGTTAAAATAACGAAATTTCAATCAAATCATTAGAGTGCACAAACCAAATAGAAAGACTGATCAATTATAGCCACTTACAGGCGAAGCATTAATCACATTGCAAATTATGTCATAAGAAATCAAAAGGCATTACTGAGAATGGGCTTTTTTCATGAATCCACCAAGACCAATAATAGACTCATACGCCACAAAGGTTATGGGTGCGTGCAGTGGCAATATGATCAGATATTTTCATGCCATGAACAAATCCTAAGAAACATACTATGCAAGTAAAGTAGTCAACAAGAAAAACGCATGCACGAAGGTTTCTTTGACACCATACCTGCGGCATTACTTCAGATTCAATAACCGATACATAATTTGATATAGCACGAATGCAAAATAAAGCAGCCTCTGCTGGACGCCATTCACTGTGTTCATCATATCTGCCTACAGCCTTGGATAAGTAAATTATAACATTAGACCATCACATGATAGGAAACCAGAAAATATAATAAATTACTTAAAAAAAAAAAAAAAAAAAAAGCAATCTAAAACATCATTTGGTAAAAAATTATTGTGCACTAAATCATATGCTGCGACCACCGACCTCAACAGGGAGATTCCGATTCAAAAAACGGAAAAATAGTAATATCCAGAACATGGAGAAAAGGATTATGTCAATGAAAGAACGAGATAATACCCCGTTAAATAAAAGAATAAAGATACTAACATATTATAATAGCTTAATGACCAAAAAAATATGATCGGCTTCTATTGAACTCTATTGCATCAGTAAGTATTCCTTGGCCTTGAACAAATTTATACACACCTCAAAAAGCTTTGTGTAAAGAATCTTAAGCGTAGGATCACCACCAAGAACTGATGCTGCATCAATTAAGACATCTGCCACGGCTGGCGACATTATAGATTAAATTTGAATTAGATTGACACACCAAAACTTTCCCCTTGTTCACTATGTGCTTCTCTAAGAAAATTAAACTGATGTAGAACTGAGAGATAAGCAAGATAGAATTAAGATATAGAACTAGAACCACTAGAAATCAGAGGGACCAATGGACAGCAAAGGGATAGAACTACGATAAAGAAATTAAACCACTAGAGATTAGGATTTTAGAGAGAGAACAAGAACTCGAGAAGAGAAAACCAGCAATCTCAATACACATTCCAACCATGTCTCTAAATTGAATTTAGAAGCTACCATATTCATGGAAAACTAAATAACAAACTGCGAAATTAACCAAAATAAAATAAGAAAAATACAAATACAAATGATAACAGGGAACTAACCTTAATCCCAAAATAACATAAATCCTTAATAAAAACTAAAGATAATATTCTAATTCCCATCATTAAAAAAAAATATAATTAAATTATGCAATATATATTAACGAACCAAAAATCGAGCTATTACCATATCTAGTCTGCTTAAATTCCTTGAGGTCTTCATATGAAAGGTCCTGATCATCTTGAGGATATTGAACTCGGAAGCTTACCTGTGCAGAGAAATCATAGGTGCTGAAAACTTAATGAAAAAGAAAATTAGCATTTATTGTCTAGTCCACTACTTTTTGCCGCATGAACTTGTCAATAATTATTCTTTCCACCCTAAATGAGAACCCAGATCGTCAACTGTCTTCCATTCATAAACATTAGAAGTTTACTTAAGAAATAGATCCATGGTTTAAGAAATTATTCTGTACAAAATACCAAGAAACAGTTTGATTACAAAGAAATATTGAAATGCATGTGCTTGTATCCTGATGAAACTGAGCATTCTAAACAATAAGACACGGAATTTCTGTGTCATTAAGACAATAATCAAAGCCCAGTTAATCCTTAAAAGCTTTTGGAAAAAGGGGAGAACAATGAAAGTTGTATAATGACCTATAGACTCACATTGCAACTAGATAGTCTGAAGAAGATAAGCCTAAGATGTTAGAGACTTACTAGGGATACAAGTGATTCATATGCTGGACGAAAAACCTGCAGCCTTCTATTTCTCTCGGCTTCAATGGTGGATTCATCACCAAATGAAATATAGGATTCCCTACAAGATGAGAATAGCTACATTCATTATTCTGTTCTAGGTGCATGTTAATAGAATGTGCAGTTCTAAACATCTCACCTTTTGGTCAAGTTCACCTGAAGACTATGCCAAAAATTGAACGTCATTGAAGCAATATCATACTCCGGGTGTGAAGCAACTTCCAGCAATGCATGCACTATTAACATCGATTCATCTGAACCTGAAGTCAGAGTACATGACATTCAATTGTTACAGGAGGAATTTGGCATGCCTGGCTTTCAGATAATGAGTGTGGTAAAAGATCAAAGATTATTAGAAGGGTAGTTAGGGGATGCTATTTAATAATACCAGTTGCAATCAGTTCGACATATGAATCACCCATGTCAGCAAATAATCGGGCAATGGCCTTCACATCTTCCTCGTCCTGAAAGCACAAATAAGAATTAGAAAAAAAGTCACCATCATTAAGAATATCAATTATTCAACTTTTTCCAAGACACAAACTTTGTATACAAGGGCCTGGGAATGAACATCCAAGAAAAGTAGACAAGCATCAATGTGATTGTGAGCCAATAATATGATTAGTGCCATCTATGTATATAGCACCTACCCTAATGTGACATCAGAGCAAGCATAATAGTAACAAATGACCAATCCATAGAAAGATATTGTTATGTACATTCTCAACAACTCCTAAACTCTACAGATACGGTACCTTTGCAGGATCTCTAAGCTGTGCCTTAAGCCTCATTACTTGTGGAACAATCACTTGAATTAAGTGCATATGAGCAGGAACACTGCTGAAGCTTCCAGCTGCTGTATAATGTATCAACTCAGAAATAACTGCAAAGAAGAGAAGAAAAGGGGACGGAAGGAAAAAATAAAAAGTGTCAGTGTCTAAGTAGCTATACTAAATAAAATCAGTCATCGAACTAAAACACAGAGGACAAAGATAGACGGCTTTTCTTGATTATATAGGAAAGATTAGTTAGATATAAAATTATATTCCAAATAAAGTGGGCAATGGAGGCACCCAAATAAATAAGTAAACCAAAAGAAATTATAAACCCTTTTATAGATTCCATGCCCATTTTTTCTGATTGGTAAATCGTTACTACCTAAAGTTTCACTATAATCATGCAGGATATTCATATGCCTATATCTCCACAGTTAAAAAAACTTTTCTAGACCAATAGGAACACAAACTTCATCATCTTTTTTAATAGCTTCAGAGATTTAGAAACATTTCCACAACAAATCTTCTACAATAATTGATTTGAAGTTTGTCCTAGGATCTGTTACTGTAGATACTATTTTAACTTTTCTAAAACTTATGCATAGAGCTTAAAAACATTTATCATCACTAAAGTGAAACGGCCACATATTCACAGTACATGAGAGAAAAAATTTCTTTGGAAAATTAGCTTCTTTGAAGTGTGATACCATTAACAGATGCCTCTGAAAGTATTTCAGAATTCAAGCTTGAGAGAGCTGTGAGAACCAATGGGTGAGATGCCAGCACACTTCCTGGGATCCTGAAACCAGCAAGTTCACTATGCTCCATAACTATCAATTCACGCATTTAGCTTGTTTCCTCCATAGAAGACAAAACTATGCCTCGCACTTAAAATATGTTGTTTACGAAGAAGTAATAAACCATACACTATGCTTATGATCCACTGAGCAGCTTCTACATATAAGGAATCCAACTTGTAACAGAAAAATTTCTCTAAAGCAGGAAGCAAAATATAAATATGAAATTTATGATAAGCACGGGGAAAAGCAAGAGAGAGAAAAAGATATACCCATGCTTTAATCGAAGCCAAGAAGCAAACGCCTCAAGTACCTGAAATAACAATTAAGTTGAGTTTATCAAAAGGAAACTGCAACATCCTAAATATATATAACAAAGCATGCTATAACAATATAAAAAGCTCTGACCTGCTCCTTAAGCTCATTAATACTTAGACAAGCTGTTAAGATATTAAGAGCAATCTCGATTTGTGATGTCAGCTCCTTTTCAAATTGGCGTCGTCTTTCCGGTCGAGCTGCTATCTTGTAGTTATATACTTCCTGATCAAGAGAATAGAACAAGAGAAACACATGAAGTCAAAATCAGACACTTTGATAAGAATATATACAAAAGCTCCACAGATATCCATCTTACAAACTATAAGACATTTATTCAAAAGATATGTTCTCTACCTCAGGTAAAACTGTAAGTAGCTCCAAGAATGCTGGTATATATTCTGGATGCAAATTCATCTCATTTCGCAGCCAATTTACAATGCCCCCATCCCCCCAATCTTCTGCAGGAACATATACAGCCAAGGCAGCAACTGCAATGCTAATCTAAAATTCCAGATGATTGAGCATAATATCATCTAAGATCATAAGGTAAAGGATGAACATGTATGGTAGAAATCTTCAAACCAATACCTGTGTCCTAACTTTAGGAGGGCCCTTGTGGAACTTTATCAGTAAATTCTGCATCCAAATTATTCATTTATTGCAAGAGATGCTTTAAATAATCAATGCAACGTTACAAGTCCATGCAGAGAACAACGTAAGCATTCTTCATAAAATAAATAAATAAATAATTTCATAAATAAGCGGAGATTAATGCATACTACAAGAGGACAGCAACCTACACTAGCCCATCCTAATTCAAAACCATCCAAATTTTACCAAATTTTTTTATTTCATTAATCAATAGACAGTCAAACGAATTACATATGTATTAGCGATAGCAATTTTGCAAGAGAAAAACAACACGCCTAACATGAGAGAGCATACATAATAGATAGATTTCAAGGTTTCATGCACCAAAAACAGCAAGTTACTTCCTTTATATTTGTAATGAATGATAAAGTTAAAAAGTTCATCTAATAAAACATAGACCACAATCACCTTGACTAAGAAATTCAGCAAATGTACACAAAAGCCAAACTTCTTCGACGTGGGTTTTTTTTTTTTTTAATAATAAACTTTAAAGCTAACCTTCTTCTACTGGTTAAATTGAGAGCAAATACTCACTTACATTTAATGAATCCCTCAATTGCCGAAAAGCTTCAGAAGGTAGTTCTTCAAAATCGCGCTGTACCTAGAACAAAATCTCAAAGCACAAGCAACTGTCACACCCCTAAACTAGGTTTTCACAGTTTGAACATTTGAATCAATTCACTTATTAAATGTAGGGAAAAAAAATCAGAAACTTACCTTGCTCCTAAGAGTCTGACTACAAAAGATTAACGTTTCCAGATTGCTTGAGGGATGGTGAAGCAAATCATCAGCCACCTTTATTTAAAAAGAGAGAGAGAGGGAGAGAGAGAGAGAAACAGAAAAGAAAAAAGAAAAGAAATAAAGGGAATTAGAAACTAAAGGTAACAAATGAAATTGGATTTGCAAGCAATCCTTTGCTCATTAAAATGGGATTCAATTCTTGAATCCCCTTTCTCTCCTAAAAATTTTCTCGGCCAAAAAGAATGGAGCATTATTTGAAATAAAACATTTACAAAAAGATATCCCCTGTGAAACTAGCCCTAAATCTCCACAACAAAAACCAATCAAATTGCTTTCCCAATCCAACATTTTGTCAACAAGCAAACAGACCAAAAACAAGCGCCGCCTTGTAATCCCTTACTGAACCAATAACCCTAAAAATCAAGATTTCCGCATTGGCAACAACTCAACTCCTGCTTATAAACCGGCAGAACTTGAAAACAAATAAAGGGCAAAAAAATCCAATCTCATCGAAACTCAATAACGCCAAAAGCAACGACAAAATCGCCGAATCGAATTCCAATCAAAGAAAATGAATCGATCAAAACTTCGCCGGAAAATCGACGGAATCGCGGAAAATAGAGGGAAAATCTTTCGGAGATACCTGCCAAGCGTCGAGAGTTCGCTGGAAAGTCTGGAGCCAGCGATCGGCCTGAAGACGGACGCCATCGTCGGGGTGGTGGTAGAGAGCGTTTAGTGCTTCCTTCACTGTGTTCTGTAGCTCCATGGTTACGGCTGCTGCTTGTTCCTTCATCATCCAAAAGTTCGAACAAATTGATTTCAAAAAACTCTCTTTTTCCTGGATTTATCTCTCTCTCTCTCTCTCTCTCCTCCCTTTCTCTGTCTAACCCTCTCTTTCTCTCTCTCACCCTTTTTCTCGCTCTAACTCCTCTTTCTCTTTCTCTCTCTATATATATATTTTTTTAAGGAAAGTTTGGCGCCCGCAGTGAGGGAAGGGTCAGGGTTGATCAGCGACCGGGGGAAATGAAATCTCGTCCGTCCGATGTGTGAGTGAGTTTGACTCTTTCGGTCAATGCGAGCTAAAATTGTTGTTCTGTTTTCAATTTTTTGAGTTTTTCCTCGAAAAAAATTTTTTCTCCGAAAAAAAAAAATAAAAAAACTTTGTTGGGAGTTTAAATTTAACATCAATTAAATAATATTTTTTTATTTTATTTTTTTTAATTAATAAAAATTATAATTAATTTTAAAAAAATTAATTAATTTTAATTTAAAAGTTTTATCTTTAATAAACTTACCAAACCAATGGCCTGTTTGGTAATTCCATTCAAACCATTCAACTCAAACTTTTTTTTGTCTTTTTCCCCAAAATTTTTTGTCTTTTTCCCAAAAAATTTTTTATCTTTTCTGAAAATTCAAAAAAATTTACTATTGAAACTTAAAAATCTC
>JAFMPE010118649.1:1050-26407 GCA_024759925.1 Ficus religiosa | reverse complement strand
TTACTGATTTTGCACTAGTGCATACGTGTATATTCTACGAATATTATGACATTGTCCTTCAAGATTTATCCTATCAATATTTTGTGTTTGTTTGTTTGTTTTTGTTTTTTTTAGGAATTTGGTTGGAGATTCGAATTCTTTACATTTTGATAGAATTGGATGCGAAAATACATTTAGATTATATATGCAACCAATACGTCATATTGCTTTTGCACTAGCGCATATGTGTATAGGCTACTAATTATTTTCTTAAAAAAATAAAAAAGACATTATTATTCTCACAGCATACGAAAAGGTGTCGTTCCTAATTTTGTATCCTTCGAGACTGGGAAAGATATCCTTAATCCATGGCACATAAAAAGGAAGTTTTTTTTGTTCTTCCTTCTCTTTATTATTTAGTATAGAAGCATTTTCATCTAATACCTGAAATTAAGGAAAGAAAGTGCTAACCAGAAAAACAAACACTAAACAACATAATAAAGTGTAAATTTAATTACCAAGAAGGAAAATTCTCCTTATAACTAGGGAGTGTCCATTTTTTTAAATTAATTTTTTTCCTTGCTGCAACCACTTATCTATTCTCTTTTTAGTTTACTGTTTGAAAAGTTCCTGGGGTCGATATCCGTTTATTTTGCGTAGTCCGAAAATTCATACTGAATTTCAAAAAGTTACGGTGGGGTCCATTTCCTGTTCATATGGGCCTATTGCAATTTCTTGAAGGCTAAGTTGCAGCTACTCTTTATTATTATATTATTATATTATTATTATTATTTTAAGTGCGTACTAGCAATTTTATCTCTGTCCATTATCTCAACTTTTTGAATTCAGGAGGTAATTCACATTAGGGTGCACGAAACCGCGAACCCGCCCAAACCATCCTGTCCCTCTCCATTGTTTTAACGGGTTCACTTCATCATCCGTTTGAATGGATCCACATCATCATCCGTTTATTTTAGTTTTCTACCAACCTTCCATCACTTATGAGAGGGTATGAGTTTCATTTTTTGACTTGCAGGTTCAACCCACTCACCCGTCATTTTTTTAATTAATAATATTTATATTTTCCTTTAATAAGAGTATAAGACTCTTTGATGAAGTTACTAGTAGTTTAATTATTTTTTAGATTTTATTATTATTATTGTTGTTGTTGTTGTTGTTTAGATATGTGTTTGTAATTAGAATTAATCTTACTCTTTTTTTTTTTTTCGTCTCCCCAAACTTGATATTATAGCATGTTTGATAATTGAATTAAAGTTTTAAACTTGTTTCGGTTAAAAAAAATATAATCGAACAAATTAAAAGGAGAATGAAAAAATTAAAAAATTATTTTCAAAATTCTCTACCCATCCGCCACACAGCACACCCCTACACGCCGAATCACCTTCATGGTGGGCGGTGTTGGTTTGAGATTTTGAAAAAATCATTATCTTCCAACCCACCCACCACCCACCACCCACCCGTCACCTGCTGAACCCACCCATGTACACTCTTAATTCACATGATATTTCATCACATTCCAAGCAATACCAATATGGTTTAAGCTGAAAAATAAAAAATAAAATACATATATTGACAATTTGCATACATTGAGCACTTAAAAGTGGTAAAAGAATTATCTCAAAAAAAAAAAAAAAAAAAGTGGTAACAGAAGCATGCGTTATATAATTTATTAACGCAGCACCAAGATTTAAGAAAGAATAGAGATATAAGAACCAAACCAAGATAGAAAACAGGAATTACAATATCAATATCCATTTATAAAACCATTCTCTTTCTCAAATTACAATTGCTAAGTTATTAATAGAGAATTACAACAATAAGATAAACTTAACAAAATATTATAATTAATATTCCAAAAAGTTAAACATAAATTTAAATTTAAAAAAACAAATACTGATTCAGAGCCTAGTTTTTATTCGAGATCGAATTCCTTTTTATTTGAGACCATTTGTATGTTGTATATTTTGTTTCTTGTGAAATGAAATTTCCCTTTTCAAAAAAAAAAAAAAAACCAAATATAAAATAATCCTAATAGATAAGTATATAAAGTTAAATTCAGAATTCTAACTTTAGTACTTAATCATTCTCTCAAGTTGAAGAAACTCGATTCCAACGAGTATCAACAGAAAAGAATCGTATAGTAGTGATTTGAAATGTAAGTAGGTCTTCATTCTTAGCACTCGATTTTGAACAGCAACTATAACAACATGATATGTAATAGAAGAACTATCATCGCTAGAGAAAACAAATCCCATGAAATACTAGACGGGCTTGATGACAACGGTAAGTAAACAACTAAAAAAACCTTTTCACGGGATACTTCTTTATGGAACTAAAAATCACAAAATGAAACATCATTTGGTGGTGATATAGGTATCAAAACTTATATAGGGAGGTCAGAGGTGGAACTTGTGGTTGAATAAGTTATGGATCGGCAGTGGAGTCCTTGCTAACTCTTCGTTTTTTTTTTTTAGATCATTTTGATATTTACGAAAGTCTTCAGATAGCGTCATATCAATAAACCGAGCAAGTCGGACGTCAATTAGACTCGTAATAGTTTTAAGGTCAACAATCTCAGTGACCAAATAGTTTTGCTAAAAGTCTTTAAATGAGCCCTTCCCGTTCTTTATTCGCCGATGTTATGGAAAAATTTAAGTTTTTTTTTTTTAATGATAATTAAGAATTGATTAAACTTTGATAACAATATGCAGGACCGAGATAAATAAGGGATAGTTGAGAGATACAAATAGATCCAAAATACAGATGAATAGCCAATAGAAATATATGGTTAGAAACACAAGAGATATAATAAAGGACTTAGAGAGAGAACAATAACTTAAGAGAATGAAAATCAATAATATCAATATTCTTTTATAAATAATTTTTTTCTTAAGTTATAATCACTATTAGTAGGGAATTAAGAGAAAGAGAAAAACTTAACTAAATATTCTAAAAAATTCAAAGATAAATATAAAGTTAATTTCAAATTTACTTACTAAATATACAATATATTATATCAAAAATTTTAATTCTAATTCTTCATCAAACAATTTAGGAGCTACACTTTTTTTTTCTTTGATTGGAAGATTGCTACTACTACACCAAAAGAAAAAAAAAAAAAGAAAATACTGGAAAAAAAATTTGATGGAAAGAAGTGTTTTAAAAATAATTTAAATAAATACAGTAAATAGAAAATTTATTAAATAAATTATTTATTTAAATTTAGTAAAGATATTATTTACTTAATAAATTTGTGATTATAATAAATATATTAATCACTGTTACTTATTTTAAATATTTTAAATCTTGTTATTTAAATTTCTTTAATTTGGCATAAATATTTACTGCAATTTTCGAAAAATGGGTAGTTCGTTTTGGTCTGGGCTCTAGGGAGGTCCAAGCATCTTGGGCCTTTGGGCTAAAAACACAAACAGTCAACAGAGAGAGAAAAAGGCAGTTTGACTAATTGGAATGATGGGGAGATGACGAGCTCACACGTGCTCATTGCAAAGTTTCGCAGGCAGCATCAAATTTATCACCTGACCTAGTGGTCCCCACCTCCGAACTTCCCCCCCGTAGGGTCCGGACTCAGAAGAATCAATCACAGCCGTCCGATCAGCATTCCCCATTTCCCGAAATTGCCCTTCCCAACCCACATCACCTCTTTCGACGACATGCAGTTTTGTCGAGAAACCCTGGCTTTTCCCAACGACCTAAAATATTTATATTATCCATTAATATTTATTAGTTTTATTTTCAACTCTGTCATGAAAATTTGCGAGAAAAGCAGGCACGAAGCCCGAAGATTTCACCTCAGAAAATAGTCAGGCCTATTTAATACATTTCTCCGTTCAGCTGTCGTTTTCACACTCACCCTTTTTATTTTTATTTTTTAAATATTTATTTATATATATATATTTTTTAATTGTTTCAGACAGTCTCTTTTAGCCTTTTTCACACACTTCAGCGGACAGCCGCAGCTAGTTCCAACTTTTCTAGCCTCAGCAGCAGAGGCTAGAGCTTCTGTACCCAAAAGCTAGCTTCGGAATCTAAATTCCGATCACCACTCGCCGGAATCCGATTCTCCTTCTGAGTCTCTGAAGCTGATTTTTCCCTTTTTTTTTTTTTTTTTTTTTAAGGTGGGAATTCTCGAAGCGTGTTTTGGTCTTCTTCGTTTTCTCATTTTCGTTTTGCTGATGAGTTTTTTTTATGGTTATACTTGACAGAGTGGTCGGTTTGCAGTGAAAACGAAAGCTTTGAACTGGGTTGCGCTTCGTTTGTTGGCTGAATTTGGTACATTGTTACCTTTTCGCTAATCAGTTTTTGTTTTCTCTCTGAGAATTTCTGTTTCGAATGCGTTGTAACGAAGATTCTCTCACTTTTTTTTTTCCTTTCCCTTTTAATAAAACGTTCGATAATACTGTTTGCATTTACAAATGCTTTAGTAACAAAATATTTAGTAGTAATCAGAAATTAAAATTCTCTGCTTTTAATTCTTTACTCGTAACTTCTTGTTGTTGATTTTTTTTTTTTTGCCTGCAATTTGGTTGATCAGTTTTGGTTTTCTTTCTGGGAATTTCTGTTTGGAATGTGTTGCAGCGCGGGATTTTTTCACCTTTTTTTTTTTTTTTTTTTTTCAAATGTTTCACAAGACTGTTTGGATTGAAAATGCCTTGTTAACGAATAATTAGAAGTAATCGGAAATTCAAGTTCTCAGCTTTTCACTCTCTACTCATACTTTGTTGTTGTTGTTTGCCCGAAAATTGGTCGATCAGTTTTGGTTTTTTTTCACGGAATTTCCGTTGGAATGTGTTGCAGAGCAGGATTTCTTTCAACTTTTTTATTTTAAAGGTTTTGATAGTACTGTTTGCATTGAAAAATGTCTTGTTAAAAAAAAAAAAAAAAATTTCAGAAGTACTTAGAATTAAGTTCTCTGCTTTTCATTCTCTACTCATAATTTGTTGTTGTTTGTTATTGTTTTTGCGTGAAGATGGACTTGGTATACCATGTTGAGTGTGTTCTCTCTTTATCGCATACTAAAATATATATATTTTTTATTGTATGGAGCTGATTATTGTCCCGAAGCAGGGTTCACAGGTAGACTTGTATTTTCGGTTGTTTCCGTGGGAGCACATGTGTCATGATTAGGGATTTCATATTTGTATTATCAGTTCATTGATTTCAATGATTTAATTGCTCTCAAGTAGTAAGGGGTATTTTTGGTTTGTTTACCCCTTTTGCGAGTTAATTACTCGGGTATCTAATTGTTAATGGACTATTAGTTGTTTTCCTTTCCTGTTTTATTCTCTTACTAATTTTTCGTTAATGAAAATGACAAAGATGTTGTTCTCTTTCAGGATCACAACAAGTGAAGAGAATCAGCGAGAACTTTTCGGAGAAACTTTTAAGTTATAACTTGTCGGTATGTTTTCGAGTGCTACAACTTTCACTTTTAGAACAGCTTTTGTGATTAATTACTCTCACTAATAACGAATTAAGATTAGGGCATCTATTGTTAACGGACTATTAATTGTTTTCCTTTCCTGTTTTACTCTCTCATTAATTTTTCATTAACGAAAACGACAAAGATGTTGTTCTTTATCAGGATCACAACAAGTAAAGAGAGAATCAACGAGAACTTGTCAGAGAAACTTTGAGTTATACTTTGTTGGTACGTTTTCTAGTGCTACAAGTTTCACTTTAAGAACAGAAATGTGTGACATTGCATCCCTAAATTTGTACTAAAATTTTTGTGATGTTCTTGTAGATTTGGTGTGCAAGTCTAGATCAAAGGTTGCAACCAAGCTATCAGGAATTAGAGAAGAAGTGAAAAAAAAAAAAAGAAAGTTGACAGTATAATCTAGTGGTAATTTCAGACCTAACCTAATCATAATATCCTGGCTCTGAGATTAAAAAAAAAAAAAAAAAAAAAACCTGGAGAAATGAACCCGAAAGAAAGCTACTTTTCTGCGTTTGGAAGAAGTTCACAATTTCTACGTTACAGATGTGGGATGTTATTAACTAGCTCTTCTTCTTTATCAACATTTTACTTTATTTCCTAATTTGATAAATCATGCGTTAGGGTTTGTACATGGTATCTATTGGTAGTACATGTTGCCCTAACATTTGCTGTAGGGCATGCCTATCAGTATTGCATGTTTCTAAACATCTGGTCAAAATCAAATCAAAATGAAGAAGTATGTAAAACTCTTAGAACCTGATAAAGACATGAGGGTTTAAAAAAGTATCCTGGTAGGTATTTCTTTTCTCGCCTTACCGAAGTATTCTCATTATATATTGTTTGAAATGTGCAGAAGAGGAAATGTTTTTCGGAGATACTTGATTTTACCATTGTCTAACAATCATTAGAGTGAAGGATGGTGACAAAAAGACATTTATATCAATCAACACACCCATTTGGTGAATATGGTAAGCATTGCCTCTTTCTTTCGTCTTCTCAACCGAACATTTTAAAGATTTTTTAACTTACATTATTTCATTACATCAATCAGAGTGTTTGCACTACTAACGTATTAATCTGTTAGCCTTTGAGGCTCTTTACTTCAGCTCATGGAAAAGGGTAAAAGGCCTACTCATCAGAAATGGAACCATGACTTTGAATTTTGTGGACAATCAACATGTGATTCAAGAGAAAGGTCCTGCTGTGAACCTTAGGATTAAGTCAAGACAAGCTACATTATCTGATTGCACCTGCTTTTTGAGGCCTGGGATCGATATATGCGTGCTTTCAGCCCCCAAAAACGAAGAAAGTTTGGACAAAGAAGTAAAAGAACCTGTGAGTGACATTGTAATTGTGATCATTAGTTGGACTTAGAAAAGAATAATGCTATGGATTCCAACGTTTATCCCAATTTTTTTAACAAGTACTGATTTGGCACGTGAATTTTCATTCTTTCTTCGGTAGGTCTTTACAGAATTACTATGTCAATTAATATAGAAGATTGCATCTATTACTGAAAAGATGATAACTCACTGCCACATGAGTTTGGGATCAAAATTGGGATTCCTAGCATGACTCATTTGGGAATTTTTTTCACCCCATATGTCTTTTATTAACAATGCATAACTTTTGGTCGTACTATTATGATTTAGTAGGACAATGTGCTGACCTTTTCCTACTCTTTTAATGATTTGTTACTTGTTTGGTCCCAAATTTCTAATGCTAAGATATTAAGTTTGATGAACAACAATTTTTTTCTGCTACAGGTTTGGATGGATGGTAGAATAAGTTCCATCGAGAGGAAGCCTCATGAATCTGGATGCTCATGCCAGTTTTATTTTAACTTCTACACTAACCAAGGCTCTCTTGGTTCAGTGAGAGAAACGCTTAGCAAAGAGATTACTGCAGTTGGAATTGACCGAATTTCCATTCTCCAAAAGCTCAGTCCGAACTCTTGTGAAGATCAGCACTACAGGTGGGAGTTCTCTGAGGACTGCCCTTCAAGGCAAAAAACGAAACTGCTTTTAGGGAAGATATTAACTGATCTTTCCTGGTTACTTGTGACCTCTTCTTTAAAACGAGTTTCATTTGATGTAAGATCAATGCAAAACAAAATAGCATATCAAATTCTGCAAGGTGGCGAAGAAGGCACTTCTTCAAGTAATCTACATGCTGTGAACTTTAGGGTAGACAATGGTGTTTCGGTACCTATTGTTGTTGAATTCGCCCTGGATGACCAACACACAGTAGATCCTAAATGTGACATGGATGAAGCTGGACCATCATCATTTTCTGATGCAACGGGTTTGCGCCGTTCCAAACGCCGAAATGTACAACCTGAGCGTTTCCTTGGCTGTGATAGCGGGTCAGAGATAGATATTGGCTATGTCCGTACAAGGCCATATAAGATAGATAGAGGGGAAGACGAGGAACTGAATATGCCATTGGCATGCCTTTTTGGTCCCAAGAAAAAGGCAATTTGTGCTGAAGCGCATACTGACAAATTTAAAAAAAGGGGTCGTCCTCGTAAAATAGATTCCTTTGTCAATCGAAGCACAAGCGAGACCACATCGGTGAAGGTGAAGTCAAGTGGGACTAAGCGTAAAGAAGATCAATCTCAGCTAGCTATTGTCCCTTTTGCTGAAAAAAGTGATCCGCTGGCCTTTCAGTACTACCAATTCCAAGGCAAGAATCCCGTGAATCGTGAAAAAGAGTTTGATGAGATTTCTCCCCAGCGGTATTATGTTAACAGCGGCAGTTCAAGAGGAAAGAAAAAGAGAGGTTATGATTCAGATGATTTTGATCTAGAAACTACATGGGAAACAACAAGATCATACAGCAAACGACCGGTTCAGAAGAAAAGATACCATTATGTGCGATTTAAGAATTCAAGTGGAGAAAGAATTTATCAAAAGAGGTCCTTAAGTGCAGGTGCATACACGGAACTGATAAACACGTACCTCCAAAACATCGATTGCACAGGCAATGAAGAGCCACCGATCACCGAGCAGTGGAAAGAGAATAAAAAAAGAGTCGACAACGTGGGTCTAAGCAGCAACACTGAAGTGCCGCCAGAAGAGGAGGAGGAGATGTCGGAGACGGAAATGCTGTGGAAAGAAATGGAACTAGCCTTGGCATCAATTTATGTTCTTGATGACAATGAGGTAAAATGTTAGTTTTACTATTTCCTTAATTTTTATTAGTCATGGACCGTCTTTCTCTCCATATACATTTTATGTGTTTTTCTTTCAAGATTTGTTAGAATGGAACAAAAACTTGAGAAAAAATGAAGAGTTGGTTAACAAAGCGACGGTGTTAAATATGCTCATTTATCTCGTCTAAAATTTATGCACCTTTTGTTTGGAAGCTTGATTGAATTTGATAAAACGATTTCAGGGTTCAAATGGTGTGTCGAGTGGGAGCGCAAGAGCATCTAAGGCAAGTTGCCAGCATGACTACAAAGTGGATGAAGAACTCGGTGTTTTGTGCAGTATATGTGGCTTTGTTTTGACTGAAATAAAAGATGTTTCGCCACCCTTTGTAAGTCTTTTTTTTTTTTTTAGCTTATAAACCCAGTCATTATTATTTTTTTCTTATCATTACTTTCCTTCTAGATGAATCAAGGATGTTGTTCAACATTAAGGAAATTTTCTCAAGTTTGTAACATTTTCAATATTGAGTTAGATTAATCTATAACCATAACATGTAGCTGGGAATCATTTTCTGCTGAATTAATGATGATTCTTCAACTTATATCCATTTTTTTTTCCAGGTGCAAAATACAAATTGGAATTCAGATGATAAAAACTTCAATGAAGAAGATTTGGATCATGGTCCAGATGGTGATGCTGAGATGAATTTTGCGAACAATCCGGAGTCTCCAGATGATCCTCTAACAGAAGGACAAGAGAACGTGTGGGCCTTGATTCCTGACATAAGAAGGAAACTGCACCTTCATCAGAAAAAAGCTTTCGAGTTTCTGTGGAAAAATATTGCAGGGTCTTTAGAACCGGAACTAGTGCAACGAAAGTCCAAGAACATAGGTGGTTGTGTTATCTCTCACTCTCCTGGAGCAGGGAAAACGTTTCTAATCATCGCATTCCTTGTCAGTTACCTCAAGTTATTCCCCGGAAAACGACCGCTGGTTCTTGCGCCGAAGACAACTCTCTATACCTGGTACAAAGAATTTATTAAGTGGAAAATTCCTGTACCGGTTTATTTGATTCATGGCCGGAGAACCTATAGAGTGTTCAGGAAGAAAACTGTGGTCTTTCCAGGTGCCCCGCAGCCGACGGACGATGTGAGGCATATTTTGGATTGCCTAGAGAAGATACAGAAGTGGCATTCACACCCAAGTGTTCTTGTTATGGGGTACACTTCGTTTCTCGCACTGATGCGAGAGGACTCCAAGTTCGCACACCGGAAATTCATGGCTAAAGTTTTGAGGGAAAGTCCGGGGATCTTGGTGCTAGATGAAGGGCATAACCCCAGGAGTACCAAATCACGGTTGAGGAAGGCCTTGATGAAAGTCGAAACGGAGCTAAGAATATTGCTCTCGGGGACATTGTTCCAGAATAACTTCTGTGAATATTTCAACACCCTTTGTTTGGCACGACCAAAGTTCATCCATGAAGTGTTGAAGGCATTGGATCCCAAATACAAGAGGAAAAAGAAGAAACTGGTGGAGAAGGCACGCAACTTGATGGAAGCGCGAGCGAGGAAGTACTTCTTAGATACCATCGCTAGGAAGATTGATTCGAATGTGGGAAAGGAGAGAATGCAGGGTCTGAACATGTTGAGAAAGATCACCAATGGGTTTATAGATGTGTATGAAAGTGGGGGTTCTGACTCACTTCCTGGCCTACAAATCTACACTTTGTTAATGAATTCGACCGACAAGCAGCATGATATTCTGGTGAAACTGCATCAGATAATGTCGACATACAATGGTTATCCCCTGGAACTTGAGCTTTTGATAACTCTCGGTTCAATCCATCCTTGGTTGGTCAAGACTTCACACTGTGCTAACAAATTCTTCAGCGACGAAGAGATAATGGATCTTGAAAAGTACAAGTACGACCTGAAAAGAGGTTCCAAAGTGAAGTTTGTTCTGAACCTTGTTTATCGTGTCGTCAAGACAGAGAAGATATTGATATTCTGTCACAACATTGCACCAGTGAAACTGTTCCAAGAGCTGTTTGAGCGTGTCTTCGGTTGGCAAGCTGGCAGAGAAGTTTTGGCCCTCACAGGTGACCTCGAATTGTTTGAACGAGGAAGACTGATTGACAAATTCGAGGAACCAGGAGGGGCCTCAAGGGTCTTGCTTGCTTCAATCACAGCTTGTGCTGAAGGAATTAGTCTAACGGCTGCATCTCGGGTTATCATGTTGGACTCGGAGTGGAACCCTTCCAAGACCAAGCAGGCCATAGCGAGAGCTTTTAGGCCCGGTCAGCAGAAAGTGGTCTATGTGTACCAACTGCTGGCAACAGGTACACTTGAAGAAGACAAGTACAGAAGAACAACTTGGAAGGAGTGGGTGTCGAGCATGATTTTCAGCGAGGCTTTTGTGGAGGACCCTTCTAAGTGGCAAGCGGAAAAGATAGAGGATGATATTCTTCGAGAGATAGTGGAGGAAGACCGGACCAAATCGTTCCACATGATCATGAAAAATGAGAAAGCTTCAACCGTGATCAGAGGTAAAGACTAAAATCTTGTGACATGACACAAGTTGAGTAACAAATTGTGTCCTACATTTGGCGTCTTCGTGCTTTAACTCTCCTTTGCTATCGTGTATCGACATGTCGTTAGTCTCGATTTCCTTCGGTTTCTGAGATGGATGCTGTTAGAAGGAAGGTTTTCTTATAACTTTTCAAGCTGATTATTCATGTTAGTTAGAAGGGTTATACTTGAATTTTGGACCTTTTGGTATGACCAGTATGATGATCAGCTATAGCCATTTTGGCTGTCTTTAGGGTGAAAAAAAAAAAAACCCAAAAAAAAAAAACGAAAAAAAAAAAAAACCTTGGCCGCTCTGTAGTCATTTATTTACCAATTGGTAAGGTAATTATGCGGCCAGGCCCTATGAGAATATATTTTAGACTGAAGATGTATTTATAAACCGTCAGATTTTCATCTGATTATACATTGCTAGAAGTGAATGTTTATGAGCTGTCAGATTTTCATTGGATTATGAAAAATGTACTCTTTTTTTTCATCTTCTTTTTTTTCTTTCAATTTATATTTTCTGTGATTAAATATAAATGTGGTTAGCGTTTTTCAGTATATATTTTCCTTCATAAGAAGCTCCCAATTGATAAACCTACTTATATCCGTGGATAGAGTTACTGTAATCGTTGCAGTAACACTAGTGCATGATATTTGTAGTGCAATGTGTTGAAACACCACCAATTTGAAAATATAAAAATTACTGTTTTGAACTATCGGATCTTTATAAGATTTTAATAATCTAAGAAAAAAATTTGGTATGTACTAGAGCCTATTATTTTAGACCATCACACATTTATCTATTATTTTGTCAGTTTTACGTGTTTATTCTATTCTATTTAATTTTATATTTTTATAACTTTTATTTTGATGTGATTTTATTCAAGTATTATTATTTAAAAACATGCGCTACCGGTTATCCAAGTTTGTTGAGTTACCCTAGGTGTTCATTTTATGTGATATCAAACTTTTGTCCACGGAGAAGCCCAAGAGATTTCGAACAAATTTGCCATGGATTCAGAACCCATTTGAACAACTGATCCAAAAAAGGGAAAAAAAAATCATTAGCAAATAAAGTTCAGAAAAAAGAGGCATCTGGATTTGATTCGGGTCGGTTAAAGCTTGAAGTTCGTGGCATCGGTGCCCTTCATTCATTGGATATAACCCTTGAGCTCTAACCCAAAGGCCCGGAGGTGGTGACTGAACTCGCCGCAGAGTTCAGGAGCGAGCAAGACTCTCTTGGTGAACGCAATCAGAATCGGCTGCTAGCCGCAGCAGAGTGCTTTGCCCATGCTGCTATCCGCCGCCGAAGCGCTCAAGGGATTCATGCTTGGATGTCGAGATCAGGGGACTCTATCCAATCCATGCGGCGAAATCTATTTGTGGTGGAACAAACTCAATTCAGTAGAATCAAATTGGATTTTTTTTCCCCTTTTTTCTTGAATTTGAGGGTGAGGGATTTAAAATTTACACCTTGTGATAAAGATAAATAGAAAATTATGGCTGGATTAAAAGACAAAAAGAATCAAATTGGACTAGTATGTACTTGAATATCTGCACCAGTGCATGAAATGGAATAAGAAAAATTGATGGGGTGTTCCGCTATTCCATTGTAGACTTGTTGAAATTAGTTTTCAGAGTCCATTTACTTACAAAGACCAAAAGAGCCATTATTCCATTAAGTTACGACGGTTGTAAATGTTGGTCCTGAAAGATTTTACCTTTTTTTTCAAGTGAAAAATAATTATAAGAGTAAAGGTTGAAAGTTCCCGTATAATTTCTCTTGCCTCTAGGTTCGGTTATTCATGTACTCTTGCTTCTTCCATGAGACGTACTCATTTTATGATATTTAATCGAATTCAAAAAACCTTGGTTTACCATCCTATTAATTAGTAGTAAATTTATACCATGGATGTTGGTGACGTACTGATAAGAATGTTAAACTTGGTTCCTTCACTTTTATTAACTTTCATATTCGAGTCACGACCTATATAATGTCTAGCTTTTGACAAAAAAGACTGTGTTGCATGCTTATAAAGCCTGAAATCTTCTAGCTTTTAAAGATCTAAAGTCAAGATTTTCGTCATCTCATTGCTGAAATCAATGGGCTCACCCAATGACCATTGAGACATAGGACATAAAAACACCATATATCGACTAGTGGTAAATTTGCAAATGAAAATTGAATCTCGATGAAAATAGGATACAACATCTTGGTGAAATTGTATCTAATATTGATGAAGAGTGTAAAGCGGCTCCTATCTATATAAAGTACAGTAAAGCAATTTAGAGAAGAACATAATACTCGGTATGTAATCAATGTGAGAAAAATGGTGAAATTATTTACTTCAAACAGTTAAAAGTTAGACTTTGAATTCATTGAAACTATTAGTAGTACTCAAGAAATTCATTGAATTTCACCATATCCTGTCAAAGCAGAAGTTGCTATCCAATTAAATTGCAAGAAAATAATGCTTTATAAGGCACCATATTGCAACTAATGATTTCTACATGGGTTATGGGTTGAAAATCAGTACCGGGTTTCCATTTACATATCCTTGTTGGTTCTCATCATCGGCATCATCGATTTGGCTATCGTTCTCCTAAAAGAATTTTATATTTTTGAAACTTTGCGTTTGGTCGGCAAATATGAATTGAAATATTTAGGTGGGGTTTTTTTACTTTTCAAAAATTAGTTAATAAACTTGCTGAATTTTCAAAGAAAAGATAAAAATGAAATGAAATTTTTGAGTTTGGGTTGATGAACCAAACGAGAACTAAATACGAGAAATTTAATACAACCATCAAAAAAGAATAACAACAGTATGAGATGACTAAATTTGTTGGTCTTACATTCTTATTAGTTGTAACGCTAATAGTGAGTTAAAAAGTCGTATAACAATAATCTGGATAACTTTTTTTTTTTTTTGGATGCCATGTCTTTCAAAGCATAGTATATATACAAACCTTGGAAAACGATATATATGCATGTATGTCGGCGTGTTATATATATATATATATATACACACACACACACAATCCTCAACTTACATTATGCCTTTTTTTTTTTTTTTTTGGGTGTTGGATATGTATCGATGCACACAGTGCATGTACAAGCACAAAAATATATATATATATATATACGTGCATGTCAAGTTGAAACAGTGTTAATGTATATATCCTGTGGGCGAGAATTGTAGTAATTGTTTAGTACAACTACACGAGAAACAGTGGATTATAGTTGAAAACCAGAATACCACTGTCAAGTTGTAGAAAGTATAATTAGCCAAAAATGTAAGTTAAAAAAAAAAAAGGGAAAGTACTCTTTAAGGATTATGACCCGGGACCATTTGAACTAACACGCATAAAATAAAACGACATGGAATTAAGTTTGGATTATTAATTGCTTGGAAATAGGAATTGATATATTTCTTCTTCGAAACTTTTTGGAAACCAACTACAATATATATATCAAGTTGCCAAACTGAAAATATAAATTCGAGCTTTTATTAGGTGCAGATCGTTTATTTATTGGCCACATGAGTCGAATTGCCATTATTTATTCATGAAAATTATTGCAAAAAAATCTATAACATTTGCAAATTGCATATTATTTTAGCTATATATTTCAGAAACAACCACGATTTTTTCCTCTGTTTTCTTCTCTTAATTTTTTTTTTGTTTTTCTCAGCATATAGACAAATTCTTTGGCTACTAGATGCAGTGTACCGTATACTTTGAAACGTATAAATTATATGCCAGACAAATTTGGTCCAAAATTCGGATATATATCCATCCTCTTCCTCCAATACATAGATACATACATACATACATACATATGCACTGATTACCTTAAAAATGGGGGGAAAAAACACACACACATACACGTATATACACTACAAAAGTATAAACTTTTAGTCAAAAACATTTTCTAATAACACTTTTAGTCACAATATTTTTGTATGCTAAAATGTCACTTTTACTCTCACAAATTTTTGTTGTGACTTAAACATTTAGTCATAAAGTTTTTAATCACGAGAAAAATTTTAGTCTTGTTGTGACTAAAAATCTTATAGCTAAAAATTTTATTCACAACAGTTTTATGTGTCTAAATACATAGTAATCATAATTGTGATTAAAAATGACATTTGATCACATAAAAATAATGTGTCTAAAAATATCATAAAAAAAATTTTGTGATTAAAAGTTTTTTTTTTAGTTCGAGCAAACATGTGTATACAGTGTATGTGTGTGTGTTCATGTGTTATTTATGATGCAAATATTAGCTCTAATTTTGTATTCAAATGAGAGAAAAGAAGCAGTCAAATGTCGGGCAAAAAAAAAAAAAAAAGAGGGAGATAATAATTGAGATAAACGTGAGACCTAACACTACGGATGCACTGAACACAAAGTAAGAATTTATATTGGTTGATCAATTCCTCCCCTTTCAATTTTTTCAAAAGGGAAATATATATATATATATATATATATATATGTCGTCAAGGAAAAGATCATCATGAGCTAGGTCAAGTGTATACTTGCTGATTTAACGCGTTTGTTCGTTTCTTCAATTTGGGCATCAAGAAAATATACACCAAGTTATATTTAAAATTAGTTATAATTATATTTATATTTTTTTAAAATTTAAAATAGGAATTCAAACTCTACACCTTCTGATAGATTCATGTCATGAAATTATCGCTAAACTATACCTCTAACCACTTTAAAATTTTTTTTGGGTTAAAAAAACCTAAGTTTTTTTTTAATTATTTAATATATCATGCGAGTAATAAGATTAGCAACCCATTGAAGAGAGATAGAAAAGGCTTCAAAAATTAAAAAAGTGCAAGTGCAATTCAATATTGATGAGAAAGAGAGATGAAATATATATATATATGTATATATATTTATATATGTCTTTCTTATATCAAATAGCTTTCTTTTAAATATTGTACACTTGCAACAAATATTAATAGAATAAAAGATTCGCGATGGATTATCCTTTTAGTCTCTGTAATTTACGATCTTTACTCAATCAAAAACTGAACAAAAAACTTCTTCTTCTTTCTTTTCTTCTTGTAGCTTTTTTAATTTTTTTAATTTTATTTTCATAAGAGTAGCACTAAATACCTGAATAAAGTATCCTAAATTTCTATGTTTAATTTTAGTTGTCGTATATATCAGTGAAATCTAAGGCCATCCTTCATAATTCTCGGAACGTACATGCATATATATAGCAGTTTATTCCTCATCACCAACTATCTTCCGAAGTACTGTTATCACGGGAAAATAAATAACTACTTCAATTTGAAGAAAAATATCATATATATTAATTATCATTTCAATAATAATAAAAAAAAAGATATTAATTAAGGTACATCTAAATAGATCGTTTTGTTATGATTAGTTTCCAATTCCATCACACTAATAGTTCCTTCCGGCAGGTGATCCTTCTGGCAAAGGTCTCATTAACGTAACATGAATTGAGTATTGACATATTCAAGAAAAATGTAATATAACATATGATAGCCTGAAAGATATGTCGCATTAGTAAAAACATTATTTTCTTATGCATTAGATACAAAACAGATCTTTCATGTTTATCATGTGTTATGTTATGTTTTTCTTAAATTACTGTTAGGTCTTACTCATTTACGTTATGTGGGCGAAGAAACCTCTAATATAAGAGACCGTAGATAAATACCTTTATATATTACCGCATTATTATCAAAAGAATCGTATGTGTTCACTCAAAAAAAAAAAAAAAAGTTTGTGAATAAAATATGTATACAGAAAATCCAAAGCAAAACTAAAGTGACTTCCTTGAGGACAGCGAGTTTCTTGCCATAATCCACGCAGGAGCTAATAGCATCTCTTGAATTGACGTGGGGTTTTGGACCTAGAGAAAAATTAGACATGGTGTGCTTCAATGTCCTTTTCCTTCACACAAATCGCGAGAGAAAGGAAAACAAAAACAAAAAAAGCCTTTTTTTTTTTGTTTTTTTTCTAAATTGAGTATAAATATTCTCTTCTTTTATTTTATTTTTAATTTTTGCTTTTCGTCCTAGCTGGAAGGAACAAATTGCCAACGTGTAATAAAGAAAGAACAACTTAATAGGGCAAAACCGTGAGACGTCAAACTTAGCTAGCAGTTCCTTTCTGATCCATGTCGTACGTGTATCAACCCAAACAATGCTACTTGCTGAGAGAGAGACCTAAATCTAAACCAATGAAAATAGGTCTTCTTGTAAGACTAGCACGTGATAAGATGGGAGGTTCCAATCTTTTTTATTTTATGAAAAAAAAAAAAAGAAAAAGAAAAAAGAAGATAAAAATGATCAACTTGGGATAAGTTTGGTGGGAATGGGAAAGAGAAAGGAAAAAAAAAAATTTTTTAAAAAGAGAAGGAAACGACAAAAGAGAAAGTTCATGGAGCCACGGAATCATGCTTAAAGTTGTAAAAGGACAATATAAACGGTGAAACTTTCAACCACTTTGTGAATGAACACAAGATTTATAAAAGTTGATCAATTTGCATTGGGTATTTATAATAAAATAGAACCCTACTTGGAGGTTTAGATTGACAGAAGTAACCCTAGAAAATTCACACACAATTTATGAAATTTGTGTGAAACTACGTACGCAAGTGCTTGGCAAAAAAAAGTGAGAGACAAAAGTCTTGCAATGAATACAAATAAAATGAATCATATTATTATAAACGATTTGGATCATTTCTATTAACAAGTTGACTTATTTCATGATATTTGAAATATGAAAGATTCTTTTAATAAGATTCATGATAATGCGAGATTCTATTGTGATGAAGTTTTGATGGATCCTTTGTTTATATATTAACGGAGATCGTAACGAGGTTGCAAATAAGAAAGTTAATGGTTAGAAAGTGTTGAGGGTAAAAACAAACAAAAGTCTCACATCGTAAATACATAACGACACTAATAGACATATAAGAGTATTGAGTCACTCTATTTAACTGTTAACATTTTAAGATGGAAGCTCAATTCCTCAACAATCAAATTCCTCTTCTTTTATCGAATCTTCACATGATATCATAGCCCAACAAGCTCAAATGAGAGGTACGATCCATCCAATATATGATTGGTGACTCTAGACGAAGTACTATCTTGCAGAGGCATATTAAGAGTAAAAAGAAACTCAAGTCTCATATCGTAAACAAATAACAACACTAATAGACATATAAGGATATTTGATCACTCCACTAAACAGGTTGACCTTTAATGATGGAAGTTCGATCCCTTAACAGTCTTAAATTCAGTCTTCACATAAAGTTGAATGAACTCCTTCGGTACTATTCTTGGTAGAATAAGACCAAAAGCCAAATATATATATCCTATTGGTTTTCTTTCTTCGGATCATTGAGAGTTTCACAATTGAGCTTTGAGGATAATTTTCTCATCATTTCTCATAAAATGATTCCTACTATCTTGCTAGAAAAACATGATTCAATTTTTAGAAAGTCATATATATGTGAACGTTTTAACCACTTTTGGTTAGGTTATCCATTTGAGGATAGTCTTGGTGCAAAAATTCAACCCACCAATATCAAACACATTTTCAAATGTATACTATTACTAGCTTATAACCTTTTGGATCAAATTTCATCATCCACTTTTGACCTAATACACTGCCTTCTGTTAGAATATATACATAAAAGCAATGATAAAGATGTCTACAAGTAGATCATTTTTCCAATTTAAAGATGAATTAAATTCTTTGGGACACTTGAATATTAGAGAAAAAAAATTATAATATTTTGTCCTTTAGGCTTCCTTTCTCATTTTCTTTGCTTTTCTGTTACCACATTGAATTCTCATCCTCTCAATTTATCCACAATCCCGATAAATTTATAAATATGCAATTCAATCTCATAAGTTTTTTTTTTTTTTTTTAGAGGATTTGAACTCTATATCTTGTAATAGAATTAGATATGAAATTACAGTTAAATTATGTTTGTAATCAGAAATTCAATCTAATAAGTCGTCACTTAGACAAATGACAAAGAAAATATGAACCACACCAATTTATTTGATCTATTTGAGGATACAAAATTAGTTTTATTTTCTGCCGTGTCAAATTGCTTTGTTGAATTAATTATTGAAAGAATAATTAAGGTGCAAAATTTCAATTCATCACTAGGTTTTAATTTGTTTCGGTAAAGTTTCATTCATTATCCACTAATTTTGACCTAGCTAGTGGAGTTTCCCTGGTCCGAGTATATATTTAAGTCTTAAACCTTGCGGATTCAACTAAATTCAACCCATGAAGGCAGATAACTTGAGATTAAGCTTGACTAAACCGAATTTAAAAAAGAAAAAGAAATAGAAAACACACACACACACACAATACTGCGAGAGGAAAGGAAGGGCATTTGTAAAAAGTTAATTAGAATTTGTTGGAGCAATAAGATGTAAAGAAATGATTAACAAAGACGTCGTATACCACTAAGAAACTGGCCGGCATATAGAAGACATTTACAATTTACGAGAACTATTTATTGGTATATCCTTCTCGGATCGCCCGGGGGGTGGCGGAGTTAAAAAAAAAAAAAAAAAAAAAAGAAGAAGATCAGAAGAAAAAAAGTAAATCCAATTAGATAATGGATCACGATAAGAATATGGTGCGTTCTAGCATATATACAAATATATATATATATATATAAATTATGTACAGTTCTGACTGAAAAAAAAAAAAAAAATCTTTCTCAGAGATAACCACATGCCCAATAAGAAATAAATCAATCAATATTTTACAGTGTCATATCTATTATTTAATGAGTTGGCACTTGTTTATATACATGTATATATATATATATGTATGATTATTAACCAAATCCAGATTTTGACAAACTTAGTTCAAATTATGATTCATGCGTTGGTGACATAGTTGAAGGTGTAACCAAATAAATATCTTCCCTTGGCTTTTCAAAACTTAAAAACTTCTTATCTCTCTCACTCTCTTTTCTTTTAATTAATTAGTTATATCGCTGGAGTTAATCTATTAGTAATAGACTCAAATGATAAGAATGCTTATCTGCATTTTAGTTGTACGCAAATTTGAATAGGATATGATCATTATAATATATTTTATAGTATATACATATATATAAGGGATCCCGGCAAAGATACTCATGATCTTCTTCTCCTGAACTTCATGTAGAATGGGTCATGCATATATATACAAATATATTTAAATGCTTCAATTATTTTCTTCAAAAAAAAAAAAAAAAAACTTAAATATTCCGAAGAAAAATATCTGTACCAGTAGTGATATCATAAAAGTGAAAATTCTCCTTTATAAAAAAAAGAAAAAAATATATAATTAAAGTGATTGCTCCAGTGGGAAAGCCAAGTGCTAAAAGGACTGACCAGCTCTCTCTCTGTCCCGAGCACATTGGCTGTGGGGCTTTAAGGGTCTATGCTAGCTAACTTTGTTGTGAAAATATGAAGCATCAAAGATAATATTGAGTTCTTAGAATGTTGAATATATTAAAAAAAATTGTTTTTTTTTTTTTTGAAATTTTGAGTAAAAATATGATGAATTATAACAAGGTTTAATTTTCCAAATTTTCCATTAAAAAAAAATACATAATGTATGTATACTCTTTAATAATATGGCCAAGTCTAATATAAATTTAATGTGCATATGTCTGTGTGTGCATATATACATATATATATATATATATGTATGCACACAATGGTATTTCTCATTTTCCTTTGATGATTGTTTATTAATGCGTATATATAATTTCCATTGGTATTTGTAAATGTCAAGTAGCAAACTGAATGCGATTGAAACTGGGGTCAGATGTTGAAAGGCCATTTATCTATTCCTTTTAATTTCATTAATTTCTTGTACTATCGGTAATGAAATAAACATTTATTAATCTATAGAAATGAAAATATTCAAAGTATGAATTGTACAAGGCAAAATGAAGACTTATTCGACATGTGAGAAAAAAAGGTGCTTCCATTTTTGCACTAGAGAGAAATGTTTTGTCACCGGCTGTAAGACAAATTTCTACAGTAATAATGTAATTAAAGTTAATAAATGAACGCCGTCGTTGAACTTGAACAGCTTTGGTGGTAAATTATGGAATATATACACACATACATACAAATGTATTTGTTCCTCGGGAAGCGTGTGGATATACAACTAAAGATATTTTAATTAGATCCTATTATGGAAATTAATTAAAAATTTTGGCTAAAAAAAAAAAACGACAGAATCGGCATATTTTATTCGTGATTAAAAAAATTAGGACAGTAGAAAGAATATTAGATTAGGATAGTGGCAAACTTGTAGTTTGAAATAAAAGAATGGGATGATAAAG
The DNA here is from genome assembly GCA_024759925.1 of Ficus religiosa. NCBI lineage: Eukaryota > Viridiplantae > Streptophyta > Magnoliopsida > Rosales > Moraceae > Ficus > Ficus religiosa. The sequence continues at coordinate 4,853 of JAFMPE010118649.1, read as the reverse complement.
CTAAACGGGTCCAAAGGAGCTTGCAAGTTGACGATCCACTTGCGAGTCCGGCGTAAGCTCTGTGATAAAAAAACATCATCACCCCCTATTCTCTCTCTCTGTCTCTCTCTCTCTCTCTTTCCTCTCTTTCTCAGTGTCTCTCTCCTCAAAGTCTAAAAAAAACCTCTCTCTCCGAGGAAATATCAAAACAAAACTAATCCAAGTGGGTACCATATTAAATTTGAAAAAATAAAAATAAAAATATTAGAACCAAATAACCAAAACCGAAACCACTCCTTCTCTCTCTCTTCTTATAATATATATTACACAAACATTACTCCCATGAACCCAACCATCAAGCCTTGTTAAACTCCAATTCTCTGAACAAACACACACACAAATTTGAGAAAAAAAAGAAATCAGATAGAGAGAGAGAGAGAAGAGAGAAAATGCCTTCATCGCTACAGCTTCACAGAATCAATCCAAACAACCCAACCGACTTTCCGACCTCCGCCGCCGTGGGGTGCCACAAGCAATCCCTACGCGCCGCCGCGCCAGCGATGCCTCCGGTGCCGGACTGGGTGGCCGGCCACCACGCGCACGCCTTGGCGCCGAACCAGTGCTGTTCGTCCGTGGTCCAGGCCATCGACGCGCCGGTGGCGACCGTGTGGTCTGTGGTCCGGCGGTTCGACAACCCGCAGGCGTACAAGCACTTCCTCAAGAGCTGCCACGTCATCGACGGCGACGGCAACGTCGGCACGCTCCGCGAGGTCCACGTCGTGTCGGGGCTCCCTGCGGCTTCGAGCACCGAGCGCCTCGAGATCCTCGACGACGAGCGCCACGTCCTCAGCTTCAGCGTCGTCGGCGGCGACCACCGCCTCAACAACTACCGATCCGTCACCACGCTCCACCCCGGCTCCGGCAACGGGACAGTTGTCATCGAGTCGTACGTCGTTGACGTACCGCCCGGTAACACTAAGGAAGAGACCTGCGTTTTCGTAGACACCATCGTACGGTGCAATCTCCAGTCTCTCGCTCAGATGGCCGAGAATATGGCGAGAAATAACAACAACAACAACAACACCAACAACAACAACAAGCTCTCATGAAACGAGAGGATACGAGATGAGATTATGAATATTAATTCCTTTCCGTATTTATATATACATATATAGTTATTTTGTTATTTTGTTTTTTGTTTTTTTCGTTTCCAAAGTGATCTGGGGTTGTTTTGGTGATCTGTACCGTCGGATTATTGTGATGATGATGATGATGATGATCGTTGGAAATTTGTAGATGTTTTTTTTAGGAACTTTTCTGATCAAGAGGGGGATTTTCTTTGATGATTGATCTCGAACGTAACTCGTCAGGGGTTTGCAAATGGTTGAAGTTGATAATAGTATGATTCTGTGTATATGTTTTAGTACTTGTTCTTCTTTGTACCATATGTCGAACCCTTCTGAATCATTATTGTTATAGTTCCTTTTTACATTGTATACCTACCATTTAATTTATGTTATTTTCATGGGTAAATTTTGTTCCTTTCTGTTTTTATATTATATATATTTATATACGTCAATTAATTAAAAATGGTATTGGTTGATCAATCAATGAATTCTTTATACATTAGGAAGAAAAAAATATAAATTTATATGTTTTCTATCATGTTCTCGTTTTTCTATATATATATATATATACGTATATCTCTGGAATGGTATATGTATATAGTATAGGTTTTCGAGGCATTTAGAGTCAACCCCTGCGAGTATTGCATGAGAGGACTTGATTAGAAAGAAGATAACTGGCCAACCAGACAATGGCAGTAGTAGTACAGTTTTACAGAATGATCATCGTCTATATATATATATACACGTCAATGTGTAAATTAGGCAGATTACCATTTCATATGATATAACATGATGGGGAAGAAATATGGCTTCAATTTTATGTAAATTGCTTCTTGTCAGTAGTAATGTCAGATAGTGTTGATGGACTACTTCTTGAATTTTCTTAACCACCCAAGACGATCTTCTTATTTCTCTTCTTCTTTTCGGTCTTTTGGCATTTTTTACATTACAAACCTTTCTTTAATTGGGGCCTGTGATATTCTATCTGACATGATGTATTACACAACATTGCTTACGAAATATATTTATATACATATATGTTTATTCATTCTTAATTGGGGCGATTAGATGCGCGGATTAATAATAATTTTTCTGTCGTTTGCAAAAAATGCCAATGCGATGATGGGTGTAAAGTACGTCGTACGAAGATTCTCAATTTGTTCCACACATAGCCGACATTAATTTTTAGCTCCAACCTTGTGTTGATATTATTATTATTAGCTATTGGTTATTATTATTCTTGATGCCTAGCCATATGCTTCCCAAAAAAAAAGAGAGGAAAAAAAAAAGCATGATGCACAATCTTATAAGTTTGCGGTCAAATTAATTAATTTGTGCATAATTTACTTTATTAATTGCCCTATATTATTATCTCCTTTTTAGCGAATCGAATTCATTATTATTTTCAATAGTAATTTTATTATTCAAATACACAAGAATACGTCGTATGCGATAAGCAAAAATAATAATATTAAAAAATAAATGAGAAAAAAAGGGAACGAAAGAATAATTCAAATGTATATAAGTGTAGAATTGAATTAAAAAAAAAAAAAAGCGTAGCGTTGGAATTTTCGCGTAATTTCGCGTGCAAGAGGGGGTTATTGCTAGGGAGTTTGAATACGGCAATAAAATAGTTGGTTCTTTTTGGGCGATTAAGGGGAATCCAACAGCTGCCACAGGCAAGTTGGCCTTAATAAAACTCAACTTGCTTGTGGAAACAAAGGCAAGTTGGGTTTTTTAATTTTAATTTTAATTTTATTTTTGCCTGTTTTTATATTCTCTCTCTCTCTCTCTCTATATATATATATATATTACATGTGTGTGTACGATTACAAGTGATATATATGATGTTGTTGGTGTGTGTGTGTGTGTGTGTGTGTGTGTGTGTTAGCTGCAGCAGGGACTGGGAAATGCAAGTTGGTAGTGCAAGTTGACAAGCAGGCTTTTAAATGTCCCCCTCGTTTAACAATAGAATGAATTCAAAGCCAGCCATATAAATTATAAGCCATCCCATTTTATTTTCTGTCCCATGACTGATTTGACTTGACCTTTCTCTTAATTCGTTCACCGCAACCCTTCATCAGCCACTCATATTATATATATCATGTCTATCCTCCCAAGTTTTATCATATTTTTTTTGTCAACTCACCGACTGCCAATATTGGCAAGCTAAATATATATATATATATATATATATAGTAAAATTTGTGTAAACGAATATTATTGGGATTAGGAAAAATATTATTTTAAAGAGGTTTTTTATTTATCGATGAATGAATTATTTATTAATTTACGAAAAGTTTTATGTTTTAATTATTCTTATGCATGTACTTTTTTTTTTAATCAAGATTTATGTATGAGTTATGAATAAGAATGATAATTATATGTGTGGCCAGAAATTAATATGTGTACATAGAGGATTTTAAAAGTTATCTTGTACATTATTTATAAAAAAAAATAAAAAAATAAAAAAAAATTTATTGTTTGGTACAACAAGCTGGTGAAGATGAAGGCATCCGTGGATTACGTGAAGCTATTTCTAGTCTACGGTCTAGAAATGCAGTGGTAGTCGAGCACATCCTGAATTGACCTAGTGAAAATGTTGCAGTGATGGAATCACCTACCGATGAAGAGATCATTCGAGTGATGGTAGATACGTTTGCTGATGATGATCATGATTCATAGTACAGTTTCCCC
>JAFMPE010118648.1:1297-12916 GCA_024759925.1 Ficus religiosa | reverse complement strand
AGAGAGAGAGAGAGAGAGAGAATAATTTATTTTTTGAGTCCCTGAATTTTATATATTGTTTATTTGATCTTTAAGTTTTTAATTTTAGTAAATTAGTCATTCAAAAATTTTTTTAAGCAATTTTGGTCTTGACGGTGATATTAATGAAAAGCAATTGAAATTTAATGTGTATAATTATATGTAACTCTTAAAAACTATAATATTTTGCACTTAATGTAACAACTATATTATGTTTTTTTTTTTTTAAATTAATGTTATTATGCGATTGGGATTTGATTATATAAGCTAAATTTCAAAAATCTTTCGTTAAATTTATTGCTAGAGACAAAAATGCTAAAAGCTAAAAGTTGAGGAACTAATTTATCAAAATAAAAATTTAAGGGTCAAAATGAAAGAAAGTACATGATTCATAGACTAAACCTGTGTTTGATTTGCCAGTTGAATATGAAATTTTTAAGTTAAAATTTGTTGACTTTTCAAAAATTAGTTATAAATTTTGTTGACTGTTAAAAAAAATAATAAAAACTGATATGAAAAAATACAATTTAGTTGGAGTTGAACTGGAACCTCAAACAAAGATAAACAAGTTATATTAAAAATAAAAAAAGGCATATTGCTAGTTTGGTCTCTAAATTTTTGACTTTATGTAACTTTGGTACTTGGACTTTTTTTCTATCTAGAATGTCCTTAAACTATTAAAATGTTATTACAATAATCCTCTACGTTTATTTTTGGACAAAATTCATTAGTTAACATCACTCTTTCACTAATTTACTAATAGATTTTGTCTAAAAATTAACAGATATGATAATTATAGCAACATTTTAATAATTTAGAGGTAATCCCTGTTTGTAGCTGTAATGATCACAAACTATCAGGAACGTTGCTATAATTGTCATTTCCGTTAATTTTTAAACGGAATCCCTAGTTAGTATCACTTTTTGACTAAATTACTAACAGATTTCATTCAACAATTAATGAAAAGAACTATTGTATTAATATTTTATTAATTTAGGGGCATTTGAGTTAGGAAAAAATTTTATGGATAAAAGTTGCATAAATTTAAAAGTTTAAGGACTAAACAAGCAATTTACTTTAAAAAAAAAAAAAAAGACCTGACCCAAAACCCAATAAAGAACCCGGATTCTCATCCGGGTTTAACGATGCTTCCTAAAAGGTGGGGACTATACTCCAGTATACTCTCTCCACTTCCACTGTCTCCTTCTGTCTCAAGCCCCGTCCGTCCCTGTCTGTCTCTGTCCCAAGAAAACCTCAGCTCACTCATCTCTCACTCTCTCTCTCTAACTCTAGAGAGAAAAACAACAAGAAGCAGCAAAGAAAATGCCAGCACTCGAAACTACTCTCTCTCTCCTCCTACTGTTCACATCTCTCCTCTGCACAGCCACTTCCCACTCCTCCTCTTCCTCGTCTTCTTCTTCTTCTCCTTCGTCTTCCACTCTCTACGAGTGGCGATCCGCGCGCGCCACCTACTACGCCGCCGCCGACCCGCGCGACGTGGTGGGCGGAGCGTGCGGGTACGGCGACCTGGTGAAGAGCGGGTACGGGATGGCGACGGTGGGGCTGAGCGAGGCGATGTTCGAGCGGGGCCAGATCTGCGGCGCCTGCTTCGAGCTCCGCTGCGTCGAGGACCTCCGGTGGTGCATTCCGGGCACCTCGATTATCTTGACCGCCACCAACTTCTGCCCCCCCAACTACGGCTTCACGCCTGACGGCGGCGGCCATTGCAACCCCCCTAACAAGCATTTCGTCCTCCCCATTGAGGCCTTCGAGAAGATCGCCATCTGGAAGGCCGGCAATATGCCCGTCCAGTATCGCAGGTCTCTTCCTTTTCTTCTTCTTCTCCTTCTTGTTTGCATTGGAGATTTGAGTATGGATTTTGATTCAGATGGTTTGCATTTCGATTTTGTTTGTGATGAGTTTTGGGAAATTTGATTTAAATTCTCTCAAAATTTGTAGAGACGAAAGTGTCAAATTTTGAGAAGTTTGTGCCATATGTGTTTGTTAATTGTTACTTATTTTGCAAATTTAAGGACTAAATTGCCAAGAAAAAAATTTAAAGATGAAAATGTGAAATTATGAGAAGGTCATGGGAAATAGAATTGGTACTTAATACCCTAAAGAATATGTGTGTACATATATATATATGTATGTATATATATGTCAATTTCCTTAAAATGGTGTGTGAATTTTTGAATTTCAAATGTAATGGAATTCAAAGCAAGTTATGTTCTGTTCTGTAGACCTTTAGCTAGCTGTACTAGTTTATGTCTTAGAAGTCTCTCGGGGTAAGAACAGGAAGGGACAAGAGAGCTATATTTACAAAAATGCAAGGAAGTGTGCATGCAAAGAGGAATTTAAAAGTTGGTTTCCTGGAAGCATCCTCTAATTGGATTCCACAATGAGTATAGAAGAGTTTGTATATATGTATATATGTGGTCCTTTCGTGGAATTGTTTTTTGAGGTAATTTACCTGCTGGTTTAAGAGGGTTATATTGGGGGGTGTAATCTATACCAAGGTTTCAGCCATTTGCCACATCAAAATATGGTGTCTGGTCAATATTTGGTATTAAAACGTATTACAAACGAGGTTACAAAGGTAAGAAAAATTGGCTACCTAGTAGCTTGATGGGAGTGCTTAGGTGTAGATGGTATTTTTTCCCCATAGTGAAAGCGCTACCTTGAAATTTGAATTGAGCTACTTCCATGAATTGGTACCATACACAATAAAGATTCGAGTAACTGCTTAGGAAAAAATGTTTTCCTTTCCTTCCTTTATATGACTACAGAATGTATTTAGTTAACTTAGTCAAGATCCTATATCAGTTTCTGTTCCATGTTTTTCTTTCGATAACTTAGGACCGACAATCAATTTCCTTGTTAGCTAAGGACTTTGTTCTGTAAGGTCAATTTGGTTCCAACACCATGACTGTAGATATGGCAAGGGGTCGTTCGTCGCTACTTGTCTAAGAACAGGAGAGTGATATATCAAAAGAAATAGAACAAGGGTGTATGAAGATATATTCCTAAAGGGAGGGTGAGTTAGAGCAAGTATCCTAGAAAGTCATTAGCTATACTATTCCTAAAGATAGACCTCCCGAGAGACTGGTTTTTTTACTTTGTGTAACCCCAAAGTTTCTTGGTGCAGCACCATGTTGGAAGACCAATATATATAAACAAAGAGAGAAGGGGAAGCGCACTAGAGAGAGAAAAAGAAACAACAGAAGGCGACATCATCACCTAACTTGTATCTGAAAGTGGTGTTGTGTGAGCTTTTGAGACATTGGAGATAAGCTGACAGCTTTCGAAAGCATATCTTCTTAGGTTCTACTTGATTTGTCGAAGTGTTTCAAAACATAGCTACAATTCTTCTCTGGCCATTGGGGGGAAAAAAAAAAGAAAGAAAGAAAGGGAAAAAAAAAAAAAGGAAAAAGAAAAAAGAAAGGGTAAAAGTTTACCAGCAAATGTAAAGATCGAAAGAATGGATTTCCCTTCATTAATCCTATGGCATAGCTGAGGGCAGAATCCAGAAATCGTATGTTCTTTTTACCTGGCTATGAGTGTTAGTTAAAACTTAAAAGAATTCTTTTGGTGTTGATATGCCATTTTTGGAACCTAGATTTATGAGTTACATTACTCCATTTGGAGTACATTCTAGGATTTCTTGAGATTGCATCTACTAGAGTTCAAGTATTTCGTTGCTGAATCAGTTCTATGAAGGCTGTGGTACCCTATGTGAATTGAAATTTCAGAACCGGGGGTGTTAAAGAATTCTTCCTTAAAAAGCTCTTAATGGTTGTTAGTTGGTTGTGTTATTTGATTGTGGTTTGTTTTATTTTATTCTTATAGTCAGTTTACGTCTTTAAGTTCCAGTTTTCTGTTTTGGCATTTTCTTTATTATGCTTTCATCACCTTATAGATTGAATTGAGCTTCTGAAAATTTCGCAGACATGATATCTTATGTATTTATCTCAGTACTATCTAGTCATCTCTTTCTCTTTTCTAGACATAATTGTGACCAAAATCATTACTTTGCTATGGATAAACGTAAAACCAGCTTAACTTTGTTCTTCCCGCATGGAACTTACATTGAAGGTGGATTGACGTGCGGCCTAAGCAAGTTTTATCCCATTGTTAACTTTTAACAATGTCATTTCCTAATTCTTGTTACTTGGTTTTGTAACAGAATAAAGTGTAGAAAGGAAGGAGGAATACGTTTCACAATTGACGGTGCAGGTATCTTCATTTCGGTGCTCATCAGCAATGTTGCCGGTGTTGGAGATGTAGCTGCAGTGAAGATCAAGGGTTCAAGAACTGGTTGGCTGCCGATGGGCCGGAACTGGGGCCAAAACTGGCACCTAAATGCTGATTTAAAGCATCAACCGCTTTCATTCGAGGTCACCAGCAGCGATGGTGTCACGGTTACTTCTTTCAATGTTGCCCCCAATAATTGGAACTTCGGGCAGACATTTGAAGGGAAGCAATTCGACTCCTGAAAAAAAAAAAAAAGGAAGGAAACAAAATCGTTCAGAAGAACTTCGAATGAAGAGGACCAGTCCTTATAATTATCAAATTTCTTATTATTTGGGGTGATAGAGGGTGTAATAGGTGCCTAGTTTTTGTTTTTCAGTCTTTTTTCCCCTCTAGTTTTGGTGGTGAAATAGTTGTTAGGTTTGCAAATGCAAGTGAGGTTTTAAATATTTGTGGACTGTTTGACATTCTGTAGTATATTGTATGGTTTGTATCATATTGACTTTTGTACACTCCGCCCCATGTAATACAGTTCGATTTTAAAGGTAAATCGTAAAATGTAAAAAAAAAATAATGGAGCTTTTGTGGAAGGCGGCTATCTTCTAAAAATAGATTTAAAATCACATCAAAATAAAATATAAACAAAGAGAGACAAATTTAATTAGTGGTGGAATATTTGAATTCAATGGGACATGAATAAAGATAAATAGTACCGTAGAATTAAATATAACTTTAAGCGTTCTTTTTATTTACTATATTTTGTATATCTTAGATAAAATATAAAATTAACCTCCTAAAATTAAGAAATATTTCTAAAATCTTTATTAATAAACGTACGTCAATATGTTTTTTAACATGTGGCTATAGAAGTTAATAAATTTTTTTAGGAAGCAACAAAAGCTTTGATATAAAAGTACCGGGTGAGAAACAAAACTAGAGAAAAGAAAGAAGATGAGGGAAGAGAGTTACAGAAAAGAAACAAAAAAAAAAAAGAGAATATAGTAGCAACTTATCTTACTAAAAAGTAATACTAAATAATTACAAATATAATTAACGATAATTTCATACCTTACTTTATTTTAAGACGAAGAATATAAGTTCATCTATTACCAAGTTAAATGATGATGATGATAATAATAATGATAATGATAATGATAATAATATATGGGTAATCAAAAAAAAAAGTAACAGTCCTCACGGGCCAAGCTGATTTCTTAAAAAAAAAAAAAAAAAAATACAAGTTGATGGTCCGACGTCGTTTAAGATCGGGCAGGCGAAAGCCACGTGGGTGAGGTTGGCGGGAAAAGTTCCCGCCAAAAACCTTAGGATGATAAAGGAAAATGCGAGTGATTGTGATTGTAGGTTACAGAGGAAAATCAGTCCCCAAAAAAAAAAAAAAAAAAAAAAAAATCTCAGAGAAGAAATGGCAGAGAATCCGCCGTCGACGCCGGAATCGCCAACCTCCGGCGGATTCAACACCGATCGACTCCCTCACACCAGCCACACCTCCGAGCACTTCTCCCCCTCCTCCTCCGCCTCCTCCTCTGACGACGAGGCCGCCGTCGACCCCCAAATCATCCGAGACGATGACCTCGAAGACCTTCCCGACGACGCTGAAGAAGGCGACGGCGAGGATCTCTTCCATGACAATTTCATGGAGTCCGTTTCCTTTTTCCTTGAATTTATAATCCTCTTCTTCTTCTTCTTCCGTTTGATTTGATTATCGATGAAAAAAATCTTCTTCTTCTTCTTGTGTAGGGATTATCGGAGAATGGATGAGCACGACCAGTACGAGTCGGTGGGGCTGGACGAGTCGCTTGAGGACGAGAGGGATCTGGATCAGATCATGGCCGACCGCCGGGCCGCTGAATTGGAGCTCGATGCTCGTGATGTTCGCCTCACCTCCCGCAAGCTCCCTCACCTTCTCCACGATCAAGGTTTTCTTCTCTTCTTACTGATCTCCTTTTTTTTTTTCCTCTGCAATGAAAATCAAAAACCCTAGTACTTCTTTTTCCATTTTTTAGTAATTCTTCTAGGGTTTAACATTTCCTGTTACTAGCCAAAATATATATATATATATATATATATATAATTTTGAAGTACTTACAAAAAAAAAAAAAAAAAAATACTAAAGTCTTGATTTTTGCGTCTTTTTAAGGGTTAACATTTTCTGAGCTAATATCGTTGATTAAAAGAAAAAAATATTGATTATGCGGTACTTTTTACAGGAGTTAGCATTTTTGTTGGTAGGGAAAAGAAGTTATTACTTTCGATTTTGTAGTAATTTTATGGGGTTCAACGTTTTCTGTGGCAGACACCGATGATGACAACTACAGGCCTTCAAAGAGGACTAGGGCTGCTCCAGCTTCACGAAGAAACAACGATGATGATGCTGATGCAATGCAGAGTTCGCCCGGTAGATCACAGCATGGTCACTCCAGAGAAGACGTGCCCACTACTGATCAAACCGATGATGAGCCCTTTGAGGTCTTCACTTTTCTAATTTACCTTTATTCGTTGGTGTCACGTTTGTGCTTTGCTTATCTTGTTCTCGTTTGTTTGGTTCTGATGAGTAGGATGAAGATGATGAAGATGGCGAGTTTGAGATGTACCGTGTTCAGGGCACACTGAGGGAGTGGGTTACTAGGGATGAAGTCCGCCGTTTTATTGCCAAAAAGTTCAAAGAGTTTCTTCTGACTTATGTGAATCCGAAAAATGAAAATGGTGAATTTGAATATGTTCGGCTGATTAACGAGATGGTCTCAGGTATTATTATGTTACATCACTTTGTTCCTTTGGCTCTAGTTCAAGGAAACTTACACGTGATCAGTAAATTTATTTGTTCATGCTTGGTGCGTTAATGAAATATTTGTCATATACTGTCCTTTTCCCTCTGTTATTTTATTAATTGAACACGCTCAATGTCACATTTGCAGCTAATAAGTGCAGTCTGGAGATTGACTACAAGCAATTTATCTATATCCACCCCAACATTGCCATATGGCTTGCTGATGCCCCTCAATCTGTCCTAGAAGTCATGGAAGATGTTGCAAAGAATGTTGTCTTTAATTTACATCCGAACTACAAGAATATCCATCAGAAGATCTATGTCCGCATAACTAACTTACCAGTATACGATCAGATTCGGAACATTAGGTACTGTACAAGGACAAATAGCGTTTATTACACTTTCTTGTTCATAATTTTTCCTTGTTTTTATGTTTCCTTCTTTTGAGTTTTGCAGGCAGATCCATTTGAATACAATGATTCGTATTGGAGGAGTTGTGACCCGACGTTCTGGAGTCTTTCCCCAGTTGCAACAGGTAAAGTATGACTGCAACAAGTGTGGAACAATTTTGGGGCCATTCTTTCAGAATTCTTATTCAGAAGTGAAGGTTGGTTCCTGCCCAGAATGCCAATCAAAAGGACCATTTACCATCAATGTTGAGCAGGTGAGCACTCAGGATTTCCATTTCCATTTTGTCTTTAGTTCCCAGGGAAGAAAAACAATAGTTATTGTGGATCCAAAGTTGGGGGTTGAAAATTGTTATTCATAACTTAGGCCAGAGAGGAGAATAGCAATTCAAGCCTGAATTAGATTGAGAATATATTTTATAGGGTTCCAAATACTATTAAGGATTTTCTATTTGGCTTATTATCAAGGAACATGAGTATTAAAAAATAATGTGCACAGTAGATATCTTAGCTTATCCTTGCGTGCCTTGGTGCAGACGATATACAGGAATTACCAAAAACTCTCTCTCCAAGAAAGCCCAGGAATTGTGCCTGCAGGTCGCCTTCCCAGATACAAAGAAGTGATACTGTTGAATGATCTGATTGACTGTGCACGCCCTGGGGAAGAGATTGTGAGATTCTGCCCTGAACTTGCTTAGATTGTTACTTGCGTTAGCTAGCAGTTGCTGAATTTCTTTTCTGTTTTGTTCCATATGACGTATTTCAGGAAGTTACAGGAATTTATACAAATAATTTTGACTTATCCTTGAACACAAAGAATGGTTTCCCTGTATTTGCAACTGTGGTGGAAGCAAACTATGTCACAAAGAAACAAGACCTCTTTTCTGCATATAAACTTACGAAGGAAGACAAGGAAGAGATCGAGAAGTTGGCTAAAGACCCCAGAATAGGAGAAAGGGTAAAAATCTCTCTGTCTTCCCTTCCGTTTTACATGATCATGAAAATATCAATATTCGATATCTTGTTAACTAGATAACAAATGGCAAAATATATAGATCATCAAATCTATTGCCCCATCAATCTATGGCCATGAGGACATAAAAACTGCAATAGCCCTGGCTATGTTTGGAGGCCAAGAGAAAAATGTTGAGGGGAAGCACAGACTACGAGGAGATATCAATGTACTTCTCCTAGGTGATCCGGGCACAGCCAAATCACAATTTCTCAAGTAAGAGCTATACCTAGTAAAATTTTCAGTTTTAGGGATGAAGATATATGAAACTGAAATGTTCTTTCTTGATGATCTTTTTTCAGGTATGTTGAAAAGACTGGACAGAGGGCTGTGTATACGACTGGTAAAGGAGCTTCTGCCGTGGGGCTTACAGCAGCAGTGCACAAGGACCCGGTAACGAGAGAGTGGACCCTTGAGGGCGGGGCTCTCGTTCTTGCTGACAGAGGAATATGTCTTATTGATGAGTTTGACAAGATGAACGATCAGGACAGGTAAGGAAAATCTACTGACGAGGAAAATTCTCCCCTTACCAACCGGAAACAATTTTTGATTGTTGACATTTCTGGCATCAGGGTGAGTATCCACGAGGCAATGGAACAACAGAGTATTAGCATATCAAAGGCTGGGATTGTCACTTCCCTCCAAGCACGCTGCTCCATCATTGCTGCTGCAAATCCTATTGGAGGAAGGTATGCAAGTAGAAAAATTTAAGAGGTGGAAACTTATAAAGAGCCAAGTTAAGTGAGACTGCTAACCATCAGAAGTTTGGCTTGTCCATATGAACACCAGTGTATTAAATACATAAAAATTAGTTTGAATGCGCGTGGATGGGATAGAGTTTCACATTGAATCAGATTGTTAGCATGATATGATTGGTGTTCGTTTCATCACACAAATTAGTCGTTAAATTTGTTTTCTCAAACAATGTGCTTGCATTTTTAATTTTGGATCACAACCTTTATTCCTTTTTTTTTTTTTTGTCAGATATGATTCCTCAAAAACATTTTCACAAAATGTTGAATTGACGGATCCCATCGTCTCTCGGTTTGATGTCCTCTGTGTTGTTAAGGTATTTGTTTAAACTCTGTTCTTAGTTCACTCTAGTTGTTAATATTAACGTGTAATGACATATTATACTGCAGGATGTGGTTGATCCCGTGGCAGATGAAATGCTTGCTAAATTTGTCGTTGACAGTCATTTTAAATCACAGCCAAAGGGAGCTATCCTAGATGACAAGTCCTTGAGCGAATCTCAAGATGATGTCCAACCTTCTGGAGATGCAGTTGATCCTGAGGTTTATACATCATTTCATACACACCCAGTTCTCTTGTTATTGCTTCTAGAATTATTTAATTTAAAGCTGATCCCGTGCTTCCATGTTCATTTTTTTCCTGCCTTCTTCAGATTCTTCCACAAGATTTGCTTAAGAAATACATCACTTATGCGAAGTTGAATGTGTTCCCGAGGTTGCATGATGCCGATATGGATAAACTCACTCATGTTTATGCTGAATTGCGAAGAGAGTCCTCCGTAAGTTTCTTCTTTTAATCGTTTTCTCTTGAGGATTTCCGTTGATGCTTAAACTGTTACTTGCACGATCTCTTTGTGTAAGTCTTTTTGTTGCCTTTAACCCTTTGTAGCATGGACAAGGAGTGCCAATAGCAGTGAGGCACATTGAGTCAATGATACGGATGTCCGAAGCACATGCAAGAATGCACCTCCGGCAACATGTAACACAAGAAGATGTGGACATGGCAATCCGTGTTTTACTTGATTCCTTTGTCTCGACACAAAAGTTCGGTGTACAGAAAGCTCTGCAAAAGGTATGGAAATAGGTCGAAGCTTTATTCCATATTCCAGTAAGCAGTCTTCTGGTGTCTTTGTATATCATGCTAACACCTGTGTATATCATACTAATCAAAACGAAGTGCCTGACATGGTTGCAAGATTTGATTGGATATCTGATTTTAGGTACTTTTGCAGTAGAATACTGATATTTATGTACTGACCAAAATGTAGCCGTTTTTCTTTCTTATGTTTCTCATGAAAACAAAAAAAAAAAAAGGGAACGAATGATTTTTTTCTCCTCTCTTTCTAAATAGAATTTGTTCATTTTAGAAGGATATTTAGTTGTATTTTGCAGAGCTTCAGAAAGTATATGACTTTCAAGAAGGATTACAACGAGCTGCTCATTTACCTCCTTCGCGAGCTTGTGAAGAATGCACTGCATTTTGAAGAAATTGTTTCTGGATCTACTTCAGGGCTCACCCATATTGATGTCAAAGTAGAGGATTTGCAGAGCAAGGCAAGTCGAGACATATACGAGCTGCACTATTTTTATTTCTATAACTGAAATCAATTGCCCATGACTCAAAATTCAATTCTTTCGGTTTGGTCTTGTTTTGTGCAGGCACAAGAACATGAGATCTATGATCTAAAGCCCTTCTTTACTAGCACTCACTTTAAAGCCAACTTTGTTTTGGACGAACAGCGGGGAGTCATAAGGCATCGTCTTGCAAGATGATTATTCATACAAATGAATCGTGAGTACGTTGAAATGTACTTTTCATCCGAAGATCTGAGCAACATCTGGACCAAGCAAACTAATTTCTAAGCGTCATGCAAAACTACCGTGTCTGAGTGTAAATTTGTAATGTACCAAAAGCGATATTTATGCGTCAGATGGCAAGCAGCAGTTACTTTCACTCATGTTCCTAATTTCCATGCACTAGTACCCTGTGAAATAGCCTCTACTTGAATGTGAATGCTTGATTTAAGAGAACTATCATGCAAGTTACAGCCACAGGGACGTGCAACAGGAGTTACGGCATACTTGGCTCCCGAGAAATTTTAAATTTTTCATGGCATATCGAGCTCTAGTGTTCACATAGCTAATTTTAATTTTAAAATCATCATTAACGTCAAGCTATCTGTATCAGAAATGGATTAATCTTTTCACAATTTATCCTCAACGCAATTTTAACGGGTCTACTTTACAGGGTAATTGAATAATTCGCATTCCATGTGTCAACCATATCATGTCCCATGCTCGCAAGGTTTTTCCACTCATTCTATCATACCTACTCTTCTTATGGTGACACTTATTTATCGGTCCTAATTTTCTTTAAAAGAAAGAAAGAAA
>JAFMPE010118632.1:903-12702 GCA_024759925.1 Ficus religiosa | reverse complement strand
TCAAACTTTGACCAACATGAAATCATGAAATTTTATCATGCCGTTTTTCTTAAAACGCCCATACAATGCTAAATAATTCATCGTTGAGTCTCGTGGCTAGTGAAGCGAGAACTCAAACTTATACTAATATTCTATTCCAAACATGATTCTGACTTAGGTTTTCCTTGTTTCAAAGGAAANTATCCCATTACTGCACAGTCATACCTTTGACTGTTCTTGGTCAACCCTTTGACTTTTTGGTCAACTTTGACTTTCTTTGTCAAACTTTGACCAACACGAAATCATGAAATTTTATCATGCCGTTTTTCTTAAAACGCCCATACAAGGCTAAATAATTCATCGTTGAGTCTCGTGGCTAGTGAAGCGAGAACTCAAACTTATACTAATATTCTATTCCAAATATGATTCTGACTTAGGTTTTCCTTGTTTCAAAGGAAATCTAGAGTCATAAAAATTCGGGTTATTACATAGGATGTACCCATGGTCAATCGAAATTTGTAAAGCAATCTCAGTACTTCAACCTAAAGCAAAGTTCGAAAGTTGATACTGTAGTATTGTCAATGAGACATGAAATTAAAGAATTAAAGCAGATGGTAAGTGGTCTATGTGCAAAGAATGATATGGAGCCGTCGGTTGGCCAGGAGAATATGCCAACCATTGACCAACACAATAGCTTTAAGACTAGTTGCACTCTCCATGATAAACAACCTAGAGTATCTAATCTGCCAACCATGCCGATCGATAGTCTGGACTATAAGCTCTTCATTAAGGATGAACTTCAGGGTGGACATTTTCTTATTGCAATTGGAAGGGCATGGATGGAGAGCCTTCCCACTTATACAATCCATGGGATACCACTAGGTGAAGGGAACATGTGAGTGTCAATCATTGTGCCAAAATTAAAAAAAGCGGCACTAGCTATTCCGACGGATGAGACAACAACTATGGAGGAGGCTGTTAATGGGTTTGTCGCTTAGCCAAAAATATAATTGAGCTTGATACGAGAATGAACAAGGCGAGTCGAAGGCCTAGTCACGTTCTTAACCAAGTAGATAAGGGAAACAAACACCCAAAAAAGATTAAAAAAAAAAAAACCAATCAACTTTCAAACTGAGGTACAACAAGATCTAGCACAACAAAGACCTTCATTTGACTTTAATAAAATGAATATGGAGTTGAGGCCTTTGGCTTATTATGAACTTAGTTCCATGCGTGAAGGTAATCAGATAGAGGTCCTGATATCATACAAAATCAGTGGTGCTGGCATGCCTACATTTCTTAACTTTGATGATATTCATGTGTTCAATACTTTTTAACAAATCAGTGTAAATTGTAGATTTGGATACCTTTAGTATTTCATTATATCTCTAAACTTTATTTATTTTATTTGGAAAATCTTATATATGCCATTCAGTGTAACAATTTTGATATTCTTATGTAGATATTTGATGGAACTATGTAATAACCAACCATTTTACAGACTCATGATTTCATTAGATACAAAGGAAATCTAAGTTTGTACTATTTATGTCAACGTGAAATGCATGATCTGATTGATCAGAATATGTTTAAGTCCTTATAAGTTATAAGACTCAATGATAGTTTATTAACCTAAGTGTAAGGCCTAATGATGAAAAAGACAGAATCCTGATTTATGGTTTTACCATGGCCAACATATGACCAGGAGAACTCATGACTTGAATAAGACGGTACTGCAGTATAATAAGCAGTATTGAAATTATATTGTGACCATTATTACAGATGCAGAGTTAAGAATAAAGAATGAGATCACTCTAGAATAATCAGGAATAATATTTGGAGCAATGAGGACTTAGTAGTTTCAAGTCATAGGAAAAACCTTACGCGGTCCAGTTAAGTGCAAATAAATTCTGGACTAAAGTTCAATATTATTGTACTGTTGATAGTTAAATAGTATTAGTACTATCTGGATTATTAAGAAAATTGACTGCATATTAGGAGATATTGCCAAACATGGCCCTACTTGGAAGACAACTCATCATAGATAATTATGTAATTTTGGGGATTTTTGAAATTATGGAAAGAATTAAGTGGATAATTATGAAAGGATTTTTTAGTCAAAACCCTCCACATGGCCGGCCAACATGGGGACATGGAAGGCAAAATCTTGTATTTTAGGGCCAAATGTGTAATTCAAGGAGAATTCTAGAAAAAAAAATAATAATTGTGGAAAATTATGAAATTTTCACCTATAAATAGAGGTTGTGTGGTAGAACTTGAACCATTTAGTTAGACTCTCAAACTTTTAGTTCTCTTCAAACTTTTTCCTCTCTAGCCCTGAGAGAGAGAAAGAGAGAGAGAGAGAAGAAGAGAGTGAGTGGCTGGTTGTACTTACTGAGCGAAAGCTCATAACTTATGTTTATGCTGTAGGTAAGCAGCCTACTGGTAATATGTGATACAAGACTGTGGAGAATGGCACAGCAAACTGTGAAAACTTTGGGTTGGATATCGCCATGTGTTTTTAAAATGTTTGTATTATGTTATATTAATTTGATGATATTGTTATCTAGTAATTAGTATGATTTGTAAGATGTGTTAAGATAATGTGAAAGTCCAATACTTAATTGAGCATGTATATATATAAGTATGAGGTTAAGATCGGTTCTAAATTTAAGTTTTTTTTTTTTAAAAAAATATTTTCTGGTATTTTTGCAAAGTTAAGTATTTAAGTAAAGTAAGTTTGGTAACGGCCTGCGTAGTCAGGGCGTTACAAACTATATGTCACTAACGGGTGAGCTGAAAAGTTTGTGTTTGTGTCTCAAACCCTCATATTATCGGTTAAAAAAGATACTCCAAATGCTGGGCTTAGAGATGCATAACGCACCAAAAGGGTGACTTTATCTCATGCCATATAATAGAAGTAGACATTGGATTTGGGAGTTATTGACCCATGGGAGGACCTAATCATTTATTTCGATCCTCTTCAAGATAAGAAACATGACGATTTTACTAATCTAATAAATATGTAAGTACATTTTCATATGCCAAATTGTGATTTAATCTTAATGGTATTCATTTTAATTATTTTGAATTTTGCAAACTTGCTAAGGCCCTAATGGATTGGAAGTTTATAGCCGGATAAGGGATTAAAAAGAGACGAGTCTATAAAACAAAAATCTCGGATCGTCCTTGTCCTCACCAAGAGGGTAGTGTTGAATGCCATTTTTTTGTTTTAGGTTCACAGTCTTCAATGCTAATGAATTAGACTTAGTTCAAAGAAAAGCATTTTATACCTGTGATGATATGGATTTGATTAGGGGAGAATTGCAACAACCCGACTACGTAGGCCATTACCATACTTACTTTACTTAAATACTTAACTTACTTAACTTTACAAAAATACTAGAAATTTTTTTTAAAACTTAAATTTAATACCAGTCTTAACCTCATACATATATATATATATATATACGTTTAATTAAGTATTGGACTTTCAAATTATCTTAACATATGTTACAAATCATACTAATTACTAGATAATAGTATCATCAAATTGATATAACATAATACAAACATTTTTAAAACACGTGGTGGTGTCCAACCTAAAGTTTTCACAGTCTGCCGTGTCATTCTCCACAATCTTGTATCATACATTACCGGTAGGCTGCTTACCTAAAGCATAAACATAATTTATGAGCTTTCGCCCAGCAAGTAGGACTTCTTTTGTTTTTTTGTTTTTTTGTTTTTTTGTTTTGTTTTTTTTCCGCAAAACAATCTTAATAAAGAATGCATGAATCAATTATGCTTTCTTATAGACCAATTATACTTTCTTATGTTAGCATATTTTTGGACCCCTTACATAACATGAGTGTACATACAGTGCCGCGCAATCATGGAGTGGTTGGGGCAGCCAGTCCATTCCAACTCAAACCATGGACGAAACCCGCCCTCGTGGCAGGTCGGTACGACATGAGGCAACTTGCTTGCCATCATATGTGAAAACTTGTTTTAATATTTAAAAACTTTTTCTTGTTTTAAACATACTTGAAAAATGGAATCATAACTATTTCATGCTTGAAAACTTGAATCTTTATCGTTTCATACTTGAAATCTTGGTCTCGTTCTTGTCATGTGATTTATTATTGGTGAACGTGCTTTCATCATGCCACAATAATAAAACATAAAACTTATGCATCACATACATTGATACATGAGCTTTGAAAAACATGCAAAGCAGTAAAAACATTTTTTTGCCTATGCTGTAGGCGGAGTTGTACTTACAAGTTGCCCTACACTCTTAGTCTATCGTTCCAACAAGGTACAACAAAAGGTTATACTCTTATTTTAAAACCAGGCATAAGAATCATTCTACCACATTACTCAATAAATCATAACACATTCATTAATCAATAAGTCGGTCTCCAACCCGACTATTATCCGTTATAGAATTGTTACCATATATATATATATTTAACTTGGGCCTATTATTTTTAGTTCCCTTTTCTTAAAAATATCTTGTTTGCTTGGAAAACACCTTATTTACTTGGAAAATACCTTGATTTCATAAATCGAGTATTATCTTGATTTAGTACTTGAAATTGTCTTTTAAAAAACCACTTGTGAAATTTCAAATAGATTCAAAACCTTTTAAAGCTATTTTTTGTAAAACCGTAATACCTTTTGAACAGGAGTCGTAAAATTGTAAAATCTTGAAAATTGCTTTTGAAAACAGCCTTTTAATTTGGTTGAAAGTACATGTGCAGGAATTTCCTGTCTCATGTACAGCTTTAAAAATCCAGTTTTATCTTTAAATCGGTTTAGATTTTGAAAAAGTTTTCTTCACAAAAGTTGTAGATCTCATCAAACAGTACAACTTTCGTTTCTTGTTCAAAACTTAAATCCATCTTTAACTTGACCTTTTTTTCTCCTTGAAAAATTCTTGCCATGTACAGTACTCTGGACAGGCTAGTTTTGAAAAATCATAAAAACAGAGGGTTTTTTAGCCTTTTTTACAAAAACTATTCATGAGTCGCCCTAGGGTTTTTTGTTTTCTACAACTTTGGAGTTATAACTTTTTTCAAATTCAGCCTCTAAGGGGCTCAAAACTGGGTTTCAAGAAAACTTTCTAGATTATTTTTAAAAACCGGTAGTTTGTATTTTGTTAGTTCTTGTTTAAAAATTCACGCACACTACCTCAAATGGTCAAAGTCGTGAGCCTACATCAACATGTATCACGTTGAATTCACTCTTAACATTCAATCATCCACTTGCCTATTTCTTGAAAAACACAATATTGATAACCTTATTAGCATACCAAGTTGTGTTTTTAGGTTAATTTCTTAACCAACATACACATAGCATTCACATAGCCATTACACATAAAATATCCATATTCAAACATGTGAGAGCATAATCATAAACACATGATGAGGACACATAGCCTTAAAACTCATTCTAGAGCATAAAATCAAATTCATGTTTAGGACTAGTAAACAAGGTAACCTAAGCATAGATCTAGCATAACCAATCATATAAAAACCATAATATAGGGAAAAAAAAATAATAAGAAACATGAGCTTATGTTCTCACAACTCATAACTTGAAACACACATAAATCCTCAAACCAAAACCTAATAGAATTCTTTGTTAGAGGATCAAGAGTAATACCTCTAAAGCTTGGAAAGATTACTTCTAGCCCTTGGGATGAGAGAAATTTGATCCACCACCTCCACACCCACAACCGGACACTCCCTCTCTTTTTTTTCTTTTTTTTTTTTTTTCCTCTAAGGGCTAGAGAGGAAAAAGTTTAAAGAGAACTAAAAGTTTGAGGGTCTAACTAAATTGTTCACGTTTTACCACATAACCCCGATTTATAGGTGAAAATTTCATAATTTCCCACAATTATTATTATTTTTTTTTTCTAAAATTCTCCTTGAATTAGTGGATAACTTTGAAGAAATTTTTAGCCCAAAATCAGCCACATGGCCGGCCACCTCATGAGAACTTAAGAGCAAATATTTTGTTTCTAAGGTCAAATATGCAATTTTAAGAATAAAAATAATTGTAGGAAATTAGGTATTTTTCACATATAAATGGGGGTAGAAGAAAAACCATTAGTTGGAACCCAAATTTTTGCTTCTCTTTCAACTTTCTTCTCACCCTTAGGAACCGGAAAGAGAGAGAGAGAGAGAGAGAGAGAGAGTGGCCAGTTGGTGTTAGTGGAGTAAGAAGAAAAAACTTTTCTCAACCCAAAGTCTAGATCAATCATCCCAAACTTAGAGGTATCCCTCTTAACCCCTCTAAGGATTTTATTAAGTTTTGATTAAGGAATTTATGTGCATTTCAAGCATGGGTTTGTAAGATTATAAGCTCGCCTTTTATTTTTCATGCAATAGCCTAGATTGCTCGATATGTGCTTGATTAGGGTTAAGTGGTCTTGATTTGTGATTTGGTGCATGTTTGTGATACTATGTGTTAGAAATTATGTCATACATGTGAATGCCTATTATGTGTTTGTAATATGTCCCCACATGCTCAAGAAGAGGTATTGTATGAATGATAATGATGATGATGATGTATGATGAATGGAGGGTTAAAAATGAACCCAAAACCCTATTTTGGTAAAGGTTACCATTTGAGTTTGTAAGGATAGGAAACCAATGCATGATAATGGAAACCATTCGTAACGTACTGCATGTTTGTCGTAGGCTCACGGTTTTAACCGTTTGAGATAGGGTGTGTGTAAGTTTACGTAAAAATCAACCAAAGTTGAAAACTACCAGTTTCGGATTAAACTGGGAAACAATCTGGAAATAAAATTTTGGGCCTTTAGAGGCTGAATTTGGAAAATGTTAAAACTACAAAGTTGTAGAAAATTGAAAACCCTAGGGATAACGTGCACATATTTTGAAAAATAAGCTCCAAAGGCTTCCGTTTTTATGAAAATCCGAACCTAGTCTGGCCAGACCCTATGCACGGCCAATCAGTTTTAACAAGGAAAAAGGATAGGTTAAAGGTAGTAATAAGATTTGAGGAAAAACTAAAAGTTGTAGGAATTACTGGGGTCTACAACTTTTATGAAGAAAACATTTTCAAATTCAAACAAATTTTAAGATAAAACTGGATCTTAAAAACTGTGTAGAGTACGGGAAATACCTGCACAGAATTTTCAAAACAGTGCATGAACAGGCAATTCCTGCACATACACTGATAATCAAATTACGGGAATGTTTTCAAATATAGTTTTCAAAATTTTTCAGTTTTACTATCTTTATTCAAAAATTACAGTTTTATTAAAACAATTTAAAAAAAGGTTAAAATTTTATAAATAATAAGGTAAGACAATATCAAACAAGGTTTTGGTGAAGAAAAGAAAATATTAAATTAAGCCAAGCTGTATAGTAACAAAATGATGACCATTAGTAACCGGACAGGATACCCAAGCTATTGCGTTGGGCCTAAAAACCATGGTTACCAATAGGAACCTAATAGGCTAGTACTTTAAAAGTAATTGGGCCTTAGTAACCTAATAGGGTATTAGTCTAAATATGATTAGGCTTATACCCAGAGTTACTAATAGTAACTTAATAAGATATTATTTAAGTATAATTGGGTCTTATGCTTTAGGGTTACTCTTAGTAAACGAATAAGATATCATTATAGTATGTGGAGGACATGTAACTAGGGTTACTAGTGAATGTTGATTAGGATGCCAACATTGAATGTTATAATTTACAGTGAGATAGGCTGATCCTTATCTTACACTCTACTTATTAACAGGAGGGTAATCTGTTGTCGGGACTCGTTCGAACAAAAAACCCAATGCATAGGACAACCAGTAAGTACAAACCTCACCTACAGTATGAAAAATAGTAAACTATTTTCAAGTATGATTTGTTTACATGTATGCCATGATGTGCCATGTTTATGTATATGCCATGTTTTACGATAAAGCCATGCTTTATTAATATGCCAAAAGTCATTCTATGCTAGTGATCTTTATATCATGCCATATTTATGCAGCGCATGCATCATGACTAGTAAGATCACAAGTTAAGAATCTTAGCCTTGAAACCAGTTTTTGTTAAAGACTTCATGTGAAAGCGTAATTTTAAGCATCCTCATCAAGAGTTAAATAACAAGGCTAAGACTAAACCCAGACAAGTAAAATGTCATACCAACCTCCTGTTAATGCATAGGGGATTATGTATATTTAAGAAAATTCTCAGACTTTCCGTTGATGTATGAAGTGTTATATATATGATTCTCAGAATTATTAGGAACCTTGCAAACCTTAATTTTCTATGTATTGCGCGCATTTGGTACGTACATAAGAGGCCCATAAGTTAAGCAAGATAATACGTCCATAATGGGCATAAAAGGTTCATAATTGATCATAATTGGTTCATGCATAAGTTGCATGATATTTGTTATGCTTTGTGAGATTAAGTTTGTACTTACTGAGTGTAAGCTCATTTGTATATTTCATACTTTAGGTAAAGAGCATACAGCTTAATCGGTGGGCCATGAGGATGATGCGGCAAGTGAAAGGCGGTGTGGGATATCACTACGCAAATTTTTCCGCAACCCTTTTTAAACTCCAAATATATATGTATGTATATATATATAAACAAGTTCTGTTATATTATATGTATATGTTGTTTGAAGACTTGAGTCAAATATAAGAAGTATATATGCCCTTATATTTTGGAAAACAAGTAATGTGTTTGCATGGAAAGTTTATCTATATATACTAGAATATTTATATGATTTATTTTCTAATTTTCGGAAAGCTTCAGTATTTAAGACCAATGTTTAATTTAAGTAAGTATGGTAACAGCCCTACGTAGATCGGGGAGTTAAATGTACAATATTGTTCAAATCAAGCATATTATATATGTCTGTTGGTGGGTTTTGAGCAACTTCAAATCTCTGGAATAATATAGGAAATTAATTATTATTATTTTACAAAACAGAACCATCCCGTTTTTGGTGCGCCGACAATTTACATCAACACACTTTTTCTGAATGAAACAAAAGAAAAAGATATCAGGTGAATAATTTAAATTGAGCAACTACTTGTGGCCATGGACGGATCCAATTTCTAATCATGAAGCACTATTCTCACTAGTACGTTGTCTAATGTATGAAAGTAAATTGCTCACTACAAAATTCGACCTTTACCACTCGACTGTCACCAAGCCGACGAGAAATTCACCAACAAGAATAGTGCTAACTATATAACAGCAACCGACAAGAAACCCCTTTCTCGTCAGCCAATATGCAAACCAACGAGGAAGGGGCGACCAGAAAAAACACCAAGTTTTTTGCTGTGGCTATATAATATATCTAAGCAAGTACTAGAATTATATATAATTAATATAGGTTTCCGCAACCAAGTATAGTTTTGGCATTTAGATACAATGCCCTTATGGTACATAATGAAACCAATAATTCACATGATTCTTGTAGTTAATAATTCATCGTTGGAAAGTGAAAACTCGAGAATTGAATATAGTAATCATTTACATTAGTTTTTTTTTTTTTTTTCAATTATACATACATACATATATATACATATATACACACACACACATATATTTATATTGCTAAACATATTATTATTTCTTAGACTCACGGACACCTTGCGTTGCATAGAGTGCCCTCTCTTGAGTGCCCAACAAAAAGCTGCCGTTGACTGCAAGCTTACGCACGTACATTATCTTTCTTCATCACTAAAAGGCAAATCCACACTTATCTTAATTTGGTTCCAAGTGGTATTGGGTATCACCACTTCCTTATGCTTTAGATCACAGGAAAGATCTAGCTAGGACACCCATGCCATGAATAATATTAAACATTTATATATATATGACGATTTTGGTGAGCTATAGCCCTTGAATTCAAACTGATCACATGTATATATATAAAAATCATCCTATGGTTATAGAAAATGTGGCTTTGACAATGATTAGACCTATGGTACGTTAATGTGCATTTTGTGACTTGATGTACTGGATATATATGCGTTTGTGTGTGTGTGTGCGTGAGTGTGTGATGGCCGAAATAACCTATCAAAATTTCTAATTATCTCTCTCATTTTGTGATCACAAATTAATG
Source organism: Ficus religiosa (assembly GCA_024759925.1). NCBI lineage: Eukaryota > Viridiplantae > Streptophyta > Magnoliopsida > Rosales > Moraceae > Ficus > Ficus religiosa. Next base: position 2,604 of record JAFMPE010118632.1, on the reverse strand, counting down.
GAAAAGTGATCATAAAGTTTATATATAGGTGTGGCGAAGAAAAAAGGGCTCTAGCTTGTAAAAATTATATGTTTATATAGCAATTAAATAAAGGAAAAAACGACCAAAAAGATCATCACAAGGCATGTGACATGCATCCTCTAATTATATTGATATTATTAGAAATTCTAAAGATGAATTGATATCACATGATTCTTCATTTGTCCCAAACTAAGTAGCCCCAGTTGAGGAATAGGAAGTTTTCACAATTTGTTTCTTTTTTTGCCCTTTTAACTGTGCAACTGCAAACCCCTCAAATATATATATATATATATATATATATCTTTGCAAAAATTTGGTGCAATTAACATAACAAGATGCCAAATCCAAAATGCTATGTGGTTCGTGTAAAAAAGTATGAGGCCGCCCCCTTTTTGCAAGACTCCCGTGATTACTATACAAAACCTTGAGAGTTTTTGATAGACAGACATTTTTTAATTTGTAATTTTTTTTTAATCCGCAAAATATACACTATATATTTGTAGTTTGCTTTGTATAAGACTAGTCTTTAGAAGACAAAATACACTATATATTTGATCAAGACTCGTTTATTGATTAGAATTTTATTTTTTAATTTCTATAATTGGGTTTTTTTTTTTTTTTTTTGAGGAATATAATTGAGGTTTTGAAATTCTAAACCTTACAAATTAGAAAAAAAATATATATTATATTTTTTTCGGCTCAAGATAACTAAGCGTGTAGTTATATTAAAATGATTAATGTGTGCATGACAACAGTATATCGAAATAAATTAAATAAATATTTTTTTAAGCAAAAAAAAAAAAGTAAATAAATTTTCAAGATCCTAAGTACGTGAGTTGTAATCATGACGTCAAACTGCGAAACGTGATCGTCGACGAAGCATTGAATGCAAAGCAACGTGTATGTATGTGCGTATACATAGAGATATAGACACCATGTACATGCTTGTTTTCTTCCTTCTTGACTTTGAAATTAATGTTGAAGTTTGTGCATCAAATTTCCAATCTTCTCGTCTTATCTTAGCATCACGTATAAATTATATGTTTATGCATATATATATATATATATATATATATGCTTCAAATTCCTATAGCGATCTATTTATACATATAACAAAATATGTTATGTAATATTATTAATCCTATAAATACTAATGGAGCAACGGCGCACCGCACACCGTTGCCTACTATTGCTCGTACGGCTCTGGACAGCCTACTAATGACTGTCGACCAAATCCATAGACATATATATATATATATATTTATATTTATATGCTACATAAATATATCTGAATATTTTCAGTCAAGCAAAATAAAACAAAATGTTGTACGCAAACTTTATGTAACAGGCCACCAAAAAAAAGTACAAAAGACGAGAAACCTAGAAAACCATAATTAGATATAGACATTTGTATCCAATCCATCACCACCACCGGTGACGGAGTCAAGATTTATTGATAGGGAATCAAAAAAAATTTTAATCAAGATTATACATATATATCTATATATGTAACAATTTTTGTTTATTAAGTTCATGATATATTGACACATGAAAATATCAGTACTATATTTAAATAGAAAAACATATTACTACCAATTATATGCAATTAAAAATAAAAATAATGCAAGAAATAACATAAAAGTGAAGTCTTGATCTTAATATCTTTATAGTATCATAGTC
>JAFMPE010118615.1:5484-17104 GCA_024759925.1 Ficus religiosa | reverse complement strand
CTTTATTGATTGGAGGTCTTGTATTCAAGTCGGCTCTTCTTCTCATGGGATTTTCTAGATACACCATCCTTTACCCTCAATAACTCTCTTTTGTTATTAAAAAAAAAATTACAAACAAACAAACAAAAAGGGAAACGTAGGCTCAGAGTGACAATTCATTTAAAAAAAAAAAAAAACCATACCGCATCAGGTACTTTCTTGTTTACTGAAAAAAAAAGGACACAAGAGGACTTACAAACTATCAACTAGCTAGTCAAGAAATTTTACAACAAAAAAAGAAAAAAATAAAAATAAAAATAAACAGTTGGCCGCATAAAGCATAGCTGCTGTAGAATGAAATGTCTAATCACGTGTTTCTCATCTTTGCCAAAAATCCTTGAAGGTCTTCCAACTTGACATCCGCAAGGCCTGCAATAAAGAAAATTGCATCTCACAACAGAAGCAAGAAAAATCGGACGAACGGAATAAACTTGAAGGCGAAGCTCTTTTCCTCTTATTCGACTAAAACGGGATAGAATAAAACATCAAGTTGAGAACTTGAAGGCCGAGTTGAATAAATATAAACATATAATTTACTATTACCATTACTGTATTCCAATCGGGATGAGTCTCTACTGAGCGCATGAAGCCTTTCTGTTCTTCTTTGTTCAGTTTCTTCCATTGTTTTTGTCTTCAGCTTTCCCATTTTTATTCTCAATTCAGATGCAGTTTTCGCCATCTCTGTAGGAAGGAATCGTGTATTTTCAGTTTTGTACTTTAACTTAAGTAAAATATTATCAGCCAAGACTGGAGTAAATAACACGTACAAAAACAAGCCTAAATGCTAAATTCAATAATAAGGCAGAGCACTTAGAAAATATGCTAAAAACAAGTTCGTCATTGCAGAAAAACTATATGGTGTTAAAACAAAACAGAACAAAACAAATTTAAACCTATTGTAAATGTGAAGGAAAAAAAGGAACATGAACTCCCAAGTCCCACCAGCAACAGTATTCTGAAGAAATAACACCATGTCAGTTAATTTCCGACATGTTTTGAAGGCCAGTATATTGTGAAAACATAAATTTGGAAATTTTTTTTGGTAGAAGACTCAAGGTGGACATCCTAAAAGGAAAAATGCACGTAAGATAACTTTAAGAACAGTTAAAACTGGTAATGAATAAGGGTTGGGTTTTTCAGACATTGTTTGTGGCTAACCAAGAAATATAAGAAACCACAGAACCCATTTTCTCTCTGCCACCCAAGAGGAGAATGATATCCACACACACGAATATTTACCCGCGGGGATTTTGAATATAATAAGCTGTCAGAAAGTTTTTTTTTTCCTCCCCCCCCCCCCCCCCCTTTTTTTTTTTGTTTTTTGGCCAGAAAGGATTTTGATTATAGTTAGCTGTCAAAAAAAATTTTAAAAATTAAAAAAAAAAAATTAACCAGATAAGTTATCTAATATGGTAAATTGTGGTATCCAGATATGACTTCATGACTTCATTCTAGACAGTTGATATTGAACGTGTCTAGCATAGAAAATTAATGTCAAAGAATCTAAAGTCGACGAAAACAGACTCGTAAGATTAATCTGATTACCCTGAAACATATTATCAAAAGAGTTCTCTTCATATGATTGCAATGCCTCATTGATAAGACCAGCAAAATCGCCACTAGCAACAGACTGCTGCTCCAATGCTCGGAGCTCTCGGTTCAGCGTAGCAGATTCCTTACCAACCTATCACAGTTCCATTACAAACATGAGATTAAAAACGAAATGAGAGAAGACACAATCACATGCCAACAATAACTGTTCACGACTAGCAGAATTATGATTACCATGGTAAGTTTGTTCCTTAGGGAATCCAGCTGAGCATCCAGATCTGGGTCACAGAGTGCATCTTGACATACTGAACTGTTGCAGGGTGGTTCATCCTGGAAGGACGTGTTTAAAGCAAGTTCGACTTTTTTTAAATAATAGAGGAAAATACGAGGCATCAAAATCAAAAACTGGGCATATCTTAGAAAATAGTGACCTACAATGCACCTCGAACGTGGAGAAATCTAATCTTTGTATTAAGTATCATGTAAACCAGTGTCGTTCAGACGTTTTATGTTATCAGTTCTAATCATTTCTAACAATAGATCAACATTATAACTATGATTACAATTGAACAAAATACAAACTGTATTTGCAAAAAGCATGCATTTGCATCGAGTGCTTTTTGTGTTTGTTAACGTAATTTATTAACAATTATCAAAAAAGAAAACGCATTTTATTAAAAAATAAAACATAAATTAAATATTAAAAAGAAGAAGAATAAGAAGAAGACCAGGAACCCACTCGTGTGCATTTTAAGAGTAACAATGCTAACTAATTCCACGCCATTTTTGAGTTTCCACACAATTAGATGTGCACACAGACTTTTTCTTTTTTCTTTTTCCAGAAACAAGCAACAAGGGGAGCAATTGTTATAAGACTAAACAAAGTAGCGAGAAACTGAGGAACCGAGTCCCCGCTCCATCCACAAAGAAAGAATGCAAGAGGGACATCTTCAAACTCTCTTTTACTTCAATCAGAGTCCAAGATACGTGACATCTCCCAATCTTTTCCATGAAATTTTGAAAACAACGCGTAATGTCAAAGTTATTCAAACACACAGCACACACAAATTCTTCATTTTACAGCTGTAGGTGAAACAGGGGAAGGCGAGAGGAAGTAGGATGAAACAGAGAATGCTAGAAATATTGCGACATTGCTGATCTTTAGTATTTTCAGAATGAGCACCCAAGCTAGCTGATACCACTTTAGCATACAACAGTCCTATGAAATTGATTACCAAGCTAAGCTATTTGCAAACCATAATGTGGGAATTTGTTATATACTAAATGTCCCACATGGAAAGATTATAAGATAATTGTGGGTTTATAAGGCCTTGGATCCCTTCTCCTGGCAAGCCGGTTTCGCAAGGGTGAGTTCTACCCAATGGGTTCCCAAACAGAATTGTAGCACAGACTTCTCCTCATTTATTAGTCTTTTTTTCCAAACAAAACTTTCAATTTTAAGAGCTAAGAACAGTCACCAAGGCTGCCTTATTCAATTTCTCCTTTGAAATAGTCAAACGTAGATGTAGAAAAAGAAAATTCTTGACAAACCGCAACTCCAAATTCTACACAACCAGGATATAACAAATTTTTAGAAAAATATTTAAAAAAAAAAAAAAAAAGGAAAAAGGGACCCTGATACCAGGATGTTTAGAGAGAGAGAGAGAGGTTAATAAAAGTAGCCATGCTTCAATGATCACAAATCACAATGACGGTGAAGTGAAAATCGCCTCCACTTCTTCGTGGTTTATACCCAATGACCATGGCACTTTTTATTTTTACATCCAGCAGCAAGCATGAAACTAACACACATATCCGGCAAGTCAAATCAACATGACATTCAGAAGGACGTGCTATTATACTAAACATCAAAGTGCAGAAAATGCAATGCACTTGCAAATACCGATGAACACAAAGGAACCAATCAGTAGCGAAGAACATTACCCCTTTGGACAAAGAAAACCCCTCAGGAACTTCAAAACAGTGATTAAGACAGTACTCCTTCCACATAACCAGCCGCTTATCCAACGCCGATTGAATAGTCTTCTTGATTAGAGCTACACCCTGCAAAGAGATATACTTAACTACATAAATGCAAACACCCCGTAAGGATTTAGCAACAAAATATTCCATCACACTACCAAGAGTGGCCTTGTTGTTACAACTTTTTCGTTCTCTCCTTTTTCTTTAATACCCCACGAAAATCCCACTAATCCTCAGAACTCAGTTCAAAACCGGAACGCCATCGCCGAACCCTAATTTGACAAAATTGGCCCAAAATTCCCAAATTATCTCTCCATTTGGCATTCAATTTGAACAAAGCAAGTCACAAAATCAATTATTCTAACTAAAGCAAAGCTGAAATTCCAACAAAAACATCACCAGAAACACGTCAAATGTAGAAATTACCGACACAGAACACAAACACGCCCAGATGGCAAGACGAGGAAAAACATACTGAAAATCAAAGATTTCAAAAACAAATAAATTAGGAAAAAAATGAAAAACAGTGAAAATACCTTAGTCAGATCCAGAGATCTAGCAGTGCCCTCGATTCGCAGAGCGGACGAAGCTTGTCTAGAGTAAAAAAGAAAAAAGAAAAAACTCAGACCAAAAAAAAATAGAAAATACAAAAAAAAAAACATTTGGTGAATGTAAACTATGTAGAAATAGTTATATAGATATACTGGAGGTAGTAATCGAAGGCATCGTCGACCAAATCGTCGACGGTGTTGAGAACTTCGTTGATGAAAAGATGAGGGTTGAGATTCAGGGATTCGAAGACGGCCTCGCTTTGGCTGCCTTCCATTTTCACAGTCCCACAAACTTCTCAGAGGACACAAGAAGAAGAAGATGAAAAAGAAGCAAAGAGATGATGATGGCGACGAAGGATTTTCAGTTCTCACACTGAGATCACGATTTTCCCGCCAACTCCATGGGAGAGCGTTTCAATTTTCTATTTCCTTTTTCTCTTTCTTTAAAATAATTTTCTAATTCTTTCGTCTTTATCCTTTTCTTTTTTCTTTTTGACTTTTTGTCACGACGTGGAATGGGCCCAACAGAGGTCTCCTCGATTGGACGGATCTCGTACAAAACAAACCCAGCGCAAAACGGAGGTTGTAATCTGTCACTTCGTAACATTAGTTTACAATTCAAGTTAAACCCCAACTAAACTCTTTTCAATTAGATTTTGCATACGTTTGGTTCGTCAACTCAACCTAAAATTTTTATCTCAGTTTTTATCTTTTTTTTAAAAAATTTTATCTTTTCTGAAAAAGTCAACAAAAATTACTATTAAAATTTAAAATTTCCAACTCAAACTGTTGAACTAAACGGACCGTTTTATCTTTTTATGAAAAGTTCATAAAAATTATAAATAATTTTTGAAAAATCAATTAATTCGAATTTAAAAATTTCAACTCCAACTGATGATCCAAACGCAAGCTAAGCCCTTATTTGATGCTCTAATTTAGATAACAATTTACAATTTAATTTTTGTCTTTTTCTAAAAAATTCTACCTCAGTTTTATTATTAACATAATTTTATAACTCAAACTTTAAAAGTCCATAACTTTACATACACAAGTCTAAATTAGATATAAAATTTCAAAACGAACGAAACAAGATTCATCTTGATTTTTTTTTTCTGAACACATTTTAAGTTTTTTCACTTTTTAAATTCAATAATTCAAACTCCTCACCAAACGCACGATTCAATTTAAATCCAAATACTATAATCCAAACCTTAACACTGAACACATGCTAAAATTATCAACTTTAATATTAGAGTGAGAAAAATATAAAAAGATACTCAAAAGATAGCTCTTCACCTAATTTTTTCTATTTGTTTTTAATTATTAGAAGAAAGAGAATCAAAAATTTTAATTTTTGAGTTTTTAAACGTTTTTCTACCTTGTATTTTACTTTTATTTAGAAAGTATATCATGTATTTTGAACTTTTATAGTTGTATATCATCACACTTAATATACAAATTTACATCCTTTCTCAATCAACACTTGGTGTTTGGTGAATGAGTTTGAGTTAAAATTTGTAAGTTTAAATAGTGATTTTGGTTGACTTTTTCAGAAAAGACAAAAAACTTTTGATGAAAAAGACAAAAATTGAGTTGATGGTGATGAATTTGAACTCATGGGCCAAACACCTGTATTTTGATCTTTAAATGCCCAAATTACCCTTAAAATTAAAGAAAGACTAAGATTATGTACTGTTTATATTTTTATACCATACATTTTGTTTTTATTTTTAAAATTATATAATGTATTTGAAAGTTTTATATCTTTACATTTTTTGATTATAGTTAGTACATAAATTTATACATTCTCTTGATCAACGCATAAAATTTACATTTAAAGTATCAAAATATCCTTGAATTTAAAACTACAAATTATTATAGAAATTCTAAACAAGAGATGGACACGGCAAGCAATTATAGAATATTTGAACTACCACATAAGAATTTTTCTTTTTTTTTTTTAATGACTTGTTCATTTAATTAACTTCAAATAAGCAGAGTCGTATCTTGTTTAGACCGACAAATAGAGTCGAGGTTATAATCAAAGCTGCTAGTAGAAAATCGAAATAACTAGTTATTATATACGTGAAGGGACTAAACGAAATGTCTTCTTTTATATATATATATATACACATGTATGTATGATTATAAATCACTTCTCTAAATTTTAATTTTCTGAAAGAAAATAAAAGACGATAAACAAAAATACCAATTGAAAGGAAAAGGATCAGTTCAATTTAAAGTTAAAATTTTTGATTCATTACTTATTATAATTATTATTATAATTAAAAACAGCAGTGTTAACAAATATAGAGTAACATAGGTAAAAAATCAATTCATTATTTATGATATTTACCCATCTCAAAATTTCAAACCAACTGACTTATTGAGGAACTTTTGAATTGAGTAAACTAATAACCAACATTTACATATAAATATTTATATTAATTATACACTAACTAATATACAATTTATAAAACATAAGAAATTGATTTCTAAAATAAAAAATGATTTTTTAATTATTTATATATAAATATTTATATAAAATATAAGAAATTGATTTATAAAATAAAAAATGATTTTTTAACCAATATTTATATATAAATATTTAATATCTTAGTATATTAATTATATACTAAGTAATATACATAAATATTTATTAAATATAAGAAATTGATTTATAAAATAAAAAATGATTTTTTTAAACTACGATCAATTATGATATGAAATATGATATACTAATAATAGAAATGATTACATAATACGATATATTAGTGATAGAAATGAAATGTTAGATTACATAATATACCTAGCATGGATATTTTGCTTGCTAAATCTTAAGACAAATTATTTACACAATTAAAATCAACACTGACATTTAATACAAAACTATGCAAAGAGTGTTAAATTTCTCATGTCTTGCTTTGTAATTAGAATTTCTTTTATTATTTTTAGTTTTGAATTCAAGACTATTTTGGACAATTTAAATTTAAAAATCAAGCATTGATCGAGAGAATATGTTGATTTATGTACCTACTATAATCAAATAATGTATAAAGATAAAATTTTTAAATACAATGTATACTTTTTAAATAAAAAGAAAATGCATTAGTCACATCCATGTTAAATATTCGTGTGTTCTTATCTTCTCTCTTATTACTAATTATTAGTTAAAAAATAAATAAAAACAAAATGCATGATATAAAAATGTAAATAATACATTATTGTAATATTTCTTTTTAACGAATATTTGGGCATTTAAATGTCAAAATTATATGTTGACCGAAAATTTGTATAAATTTATATATTAAGTGGAATCCAATAGTATATAAATGTAAAGTTTAAAATGTAAGGTATACTTTATGAGTGAAAGTAAAATACGTGGTACAAATATATAAATAATCTATTTTAAAAGAGTTTTGGAAGTTAAAATAACTTTAAAGTTGTATAATAAGTAATAAAAATACTTAAATAAGGTATCTCATTATGCAAGTTTTTAAATCTAATCAATAGAGTTTTTTCTGCCGAATATGGTAGAATTTTTTTGCTACTAATATTTGTTATGCGGACAAATTCTTAATTTAGTTCCAAAGGCATCTTCGTAATTACACATTCAACACTCTAACTCCTATTGTAAATAAATGTCACATGTTATTTTTCGTTAATAACTTAATAGAAAGAGAAACCTTACAAAATTTTAAAATTAGGAAGGATGGATTATTATTTTTTTTATAGATAAACTTTCAACACCCCCATTAAATTCATATAATTTATATATATATATATATCTTTTACACTAATTAAGGATCGAATTTTAGATTTATGGGATAACTCAACCTCTTCTCTCACCCATTTTACAATTCCCAATGCATAAGAGCAACAGATATTACAAATTGAAATATTCAGAGGTATTTTGTGACAAGACTACCTTATTTTAATTTCTTCCAAAACTTTCTGAAGCCGAAATCTGACATTACAGAACTAACTGAAAAAAAAAAAAAAAACCAAAAAAAACCAAAAAAAACAAAAACAAAACAAAACTCGTATGCATTATGTTGTGTCTCACAATCCAGAAACAAACTCCAAAAACCTCTTCCTTTCTCTCCACTAATTTCTCAATCAATTCAACACCAAACATGTTTGCAAAATTCCAAAAAGCAACCGATAAGGTACTCGTATTCGTACAAAAGAGAGCAAATTGCAGAGCTTTTGGGAGGCAGTCGAGCATAACAATGAAGAAGAAGAACTCTTCTTCTCCACCCAAAATCCAAGAGCTTTACGACCTCTGCAAGAACACCTTCACTCGCTCTTCTTCTTCTTCTTCTCCTCCGCCCTCTCATGCTGTCCACAAGCTCTCCTCTCTTCTGGGTATTGTTACACTTTTTTCTCTGCACACCCTTTTTCCAGATTCAGAATTTGGAATTGGGTTCTTCTCTTTTCATAGCTTCTTTTTTTTTTTTTTTGGTTAGATTTCTTCTGGGTTTTGTGTTTTTGATAATGGATTGAAGAATTGAGAGATGTTATTGTACTTGAAGCATGATTAGAGTATCTTCAATTCACTGCCACATTTTTAAGGCAATGCCAAATTTTTGCATTTGGTAAGAAAAGCATTTTCAATGCCATGTTATTCTTAATGTTGAATTTAGTATTGTTATCAACTATAAGTATAGCCTTTTGTCAAATTTGTTATTTGGTTTCTTATTTGCTAATTTGTATATTTTTTTTCAATAATAGTTAAGACATTGATCCTGTTCTGGTTGGATCAGCGGGTTGGAGGGAAGGGGTTTGGTAAATCTTGGAGTGTTTTCATTTCTGTTTAATAAATCGGAGCCATAGGCCCTATACCGTGAAGTAAAAAGAACAAAAAATTTCAACATTAGCATTTTTTTTTTGTTTTTTACAAGTTGAATAATTATCTCCTATAATTTGCAAACTAGTCTAGTCTATTATAAGGAAAACTTTTAAATTGGGCTTTTTTAATAGCGGCAGTTGTTGAGTGTTTCTAAGATAAATTCAATCAAAATCTAAATGCTTTAATCTTCACTACCATGTGTTAAATTTAACATCATAACTAGTAGCACGCCGAGTGCACTGACTTTGTCTGTGTCTAATTTGTATTTCTATTATTTACAGACATGGTCGGTCCTGCTGATGTTGGCCTTAAAGAGGAAAATCCAGACGAAGACAGAGGCCATGGTATTTTCGGTCTCGACCAGCTAAACAGGATTGCTCGATGGGCTCAACCAATAACGTACCTGGATATATTCGAATCTGAAAGTTTTACAGTAAGTTCTAACATCTCTCGGGTGATTTAAATGGTAAATTTCTTACCGAGTTATAGCATCGTAAACATTGAAACCTGAAAATGTGGTGGTTAGAAAGTATGGTTCTGTTCGATCATTATGTTTTAACAATGTCATATTTGCCTACTCAGATTTAGTTCTTTAAGCGTATCCTTATATTCGATTATTCTTTGAAGCTGCTTCTTTGTGCACGTTTGTGAAAAGCGCTTTCAATTTGTTAAACGTATCTTTTGCTTCTTCTTTGTATATATAGTGTAGTTCTCTCTACCATCTACTGTTACCCGTTGAGCAACACTTTCATGGGAAATATGATTTCAAGTAATTTTGTTGTTTGTCTTAAAAGACGTTGGGAAACGATTTCAAATTTTAGAATCAAGTGATGGATTTTCATGCAGATGTGTATATTCTGTTTCCCTACTTCGTCAGTCATACCACTCCATGATCATCCCGGGATGACTGTTTTTAGCAAAATTCTCTATGGCTCTTTGCATGTAAAAGCTTATGATTGGGTTGAGCCCGCCCTCATCCGGGAAAGCAAGGGACCAGTTTACTATCCAGGTCTGCTCTTTTTATGTCATTTCAGGTTGAGGAATAACAGTTGGTTTTTAGCTGGACTTTTTACAAATGAAAGGCAATTATTTTACTTGATTGTGTTTATAATTCTCTGATCATCAGTTATCTTGCGAAGACGCTTTGAATGTGACATTCAAACTTGTAAAGCTTGTTTGATAATGGAAGGTGTTTGCAAGAAGTGCGTTAGTATTCGAATTTGTTAGGAGGTGGACCGACCTAACACTATCTCTCACGTGTGAGCTGGACGCCGGGCAATCATGTTGGCAAATATTACTTGAACAAGCCTTACATATGAATATTTAATTGTAAGCCCGGAACATATTAAAGACCCAACATGACAATTTTAGAGAGTGCAATCACAAGGGTTTGAACACATGACCCCTATTGGATACAATGTTAGTTTACTGTTTCTCCCAACATAACTTAACATTAACTCTATGCCTAGCTAACATCAATGCTTCCCATTACCTCCTAAACTAGGAGCTGAGGAACTAGACTAACTATCAAGCTTTGGTATGCAATTCCTTATATGGGGATTACACTGCTTGGGGATAGTTGTTCAGAATTTGAATTTCCTTTTTAAACAAAAACCTGATATATGAAATGAAATTCTGCTATCGTCCTTAATGTTCTTCAACGAAAGTAGTAGACTTGAAGAATCTATTTTATCATGTAGCCCTGGCTGGTAGAACAATAATCCCTCTGAGTAGTTCATTACGAGACAAAAGCCACCTATTACTTTCAGGTATTGGGTTAGTGTTTTAAGTGAAACTGTTGTCAAACCTGATGATAAAATTTGAATATAGGCTGATAAGTATGCTATTTGGTACTGACCGTCTAGGTTACTGGCTCAAAATTAGTTAAAACTTCGCTATAACAACGACCTATGCAATGCCTATTTTAGTATAAGATAAGAAGCCTGGTTTTATGAGCAAGATTTGATGAAGTTATTTGCCTTTAGTTTTGACATTTCATGAGGTACTTAAGAGGAAAAAGCATCGTTACAATATTGTTTTTCTTTCTGCAGTCAGATTGGCAAAACTGGTAGCTGATGAAGTTTTAACCGCACCTTGTGGCACATCAGTTTTGTACCCAAAGAGTGGGGGTAATCTTCATTGTTTCACAGCAGTCACCCCTTGTGCTGTTCTCGACATTCTCACACCTCCTTACAGAGAAGATGCAGGCAGAAGATGTACTTACTATCGTGATTACCCTTATGCTGCATTCTGTAAGTAAGCTCGGCATTCTCATTAATGTCCATCGTTTCGTCCCCTAAACTATCTCAAAAGTCTTATTTTACTCCCCAAAACTTAAATTCAATTAGGAATGGTCCCAAAACTTTCAAAGGAAAGCACATGTTAGGCAGTCAGGTACAAGTTTTTAAAGTTTAGGAGTTGCGGTATCACCTACCATTGGCGCCCATTCTTTTAGTAAAAACGGATGGAGTACGCTATTTGGGACGGTGGCTAAAATGCAACTTTTGGGATACGTTCAAGGATCTACCAAAGAGTTAATCAGGGCCGGCTCAAGCAATTTTGGGGCCTATAGCGAAAAAGTTCAAGGAGGCCTTTTCTGCAGCCTTTTCTGCAACAGAAATATCTTATTTGTAGTGTAAATTTT
>JAFMPE010118602.1:0-11621 GCA_024759925.1 Ficus religiosa | reverse complement strand
AAATATAATATAAAGAAAATTGTTACAACCAAAATTCAACCTTAACTAGGATGAAACAACATAATGAAGAAGATCATCGAGGCACGCAAGATATGCTTTCCTTAAAACAGATTCGTCCCCTCCAATAAGTGCATGAGGTTTGAACAGACGTCTGTATCCTAGGATACAACGACAAACAACGGTAGTTAAACACGATTGAAAACTGCTCCCGGTGAACTTGAAACCAAAGCCTTTCCTCTATCACCAAAACTTCAAGAATCGATCACTATAAGAGAAAACTCCAGAACAAGAAAACAAGAGAAAGAGAACTTGTGTTGTGTGTTTTTCTGTGTTTTCAAGCTTGTGAAGGCCTCCTTTTATAGGCTCAAAGTGAAGATGTTACAAAACCAAAATCAATAGGGATTAATGATAAATAGTATAATTCATTAATCTTTTGATTAATCATGCACTAATGCCCATATTAAATTACACTAATGCCATGGAATATCAACAGATGGCTGTTGATAATCTGGAGAGGAAAAAATCGAATTTACATTGGAAAAAGCAAAAAAAAAAAAATTGCAAAATAAAGCCCGCGCAAGGGCAAGCTCAACAGACCGATATTCACGTCACCCACGTTGTGCGGGTGCACACATTTGGCCCTTAACCCACTAGGACTGTGATTTGCACCCCGTTGCGCATGAGAGAGTCTCTTGAGTACACAATCTTTCTCAAGTCTAAAAGTGTAAATTCTTATAAAGTCCATCAAATTTTTATGCCTAAGCAATGTGAGACTCACATTTATAAGCAATTTTCCAACAAAATTCTATTTCATTGGGCACACTTTGAGTATCAATTTCTTAATCACTCGAATACCATTTTGAGCGTATGAATATATGATTTTGATCTCCTCGCAACAGAGAACACAAATACACCAAGACCCATTATTTTTACTAAGTGGATCTCATTCAAATTTGGACCTCAAAAGGATTTAAAACCATTTTTTCCAACATCTTTCTCGCTCATATTTCTTCTCAAAATTTTTAAAATTTTAAATCACTAACTATGATTTTGGATGCTCCCTTATTTTTCCATTAAAAAAAAATCTCTCTCCCATGTTCTCTAAATCCATCTCTAATGTTTTCAAATTCTCCCTTTCTCTAGGCTTCGTTTGGTTCGTTAGTTTGAGTTAAGAATTTTAAGTTCAGTTGAAGACAAGTTAAGTTGAGAGTTTGAGTTGAGTGTTTGGTAAAAATTTTGAATTGAAAAATTTAACTTGAGTTGAGTGTTTGGATATAAAAGAAGTTTGAGATAAAAAGTTTAACTTGAATTGAGTGTTTGGTAAAAAAGTTTGAGTTGAAAAGTTTAACTTGAGTTAAGGACTTGTTTGGATGTAAAAAATTTAATTTATAAAGTTTAACTCAAAGTTAACATTCCATTGTAGGTTGTGAATGGAAAAATAGAAAAATTAAAATAATCTGAAATAAAAACACAAAAAAAAAAAAAACATTAATCAAAACCTTTTACAATATTTATTACATATGCATAAAATACAACAACAAAAGTTCATAGTTGCTAGTATAGATAAATTGTTACCAAAACAAGTTTAATTAGTTCCAATACCATTATATGATAACATACATAGAAATATCAGATATAATGTTAGCTAAATTGGCGATAACATAAAAAAAATGTTGATTAATGCTTTAAATAAATAAAATGTCCGAAATTTAATATAAATAATAATGTCATTATTATGTCTAAAAAAAAGTTACATACGGAAAAAACATCGAGCATGAAAGTCAGTCGGCTGGTGGCGACTGGGACCTAACAACGGAGTCAATAATGTCACGCCTATCGTTATCGGTAAGCCGGTGGAAGGTACGCTGAACCTGTGGATTAGCAAGGAAGTAGTGCCACATAATCGTCCGTTGATATTGTGAAATACCCATCTTGGTCATGCAATTCATGCACATCAGCAAGTGATCCATTTCAATTGATTGGTCGGTGCTGGTGCGTGATTGCGATTGACTACGTAAATGAGTGACTATTTCCTGCATTGCTACGTAAGTCATCTCATACGTGGCATCTCTTTGCTTTCTCTTACAAGCAGTTCCCCTAGAACGTGATGGGCCGGTGTCGTCGGCCGGTCACTGGTTGCCAACATGCCGACTACAGTTGATCGGAGTTAGAACCTCATCTGGCACCCGATCGGTGCCAGAGTTGTCCACAGACAGTAACTCCTCCATGTACAGATTAGTATC
Organism: Ficus religiosa; assembly: GCA_024759925.1. NCBI lineage: Eukaryota > Viridiplantae > Streptophyta > Magnoliopsida > Rosales > Moraceae > Ficus > Ficus religiosa. The sequence continues at coordinate 9,378 of JAFMPE010118602.1, read as the reverse complement.
ATCCGGCATCATAACTAACCCGTATCCTAATGTGCCAGCAGCATGATTTTTTTCAAAAACATTGTAATACAACTCCTCGTTTCGAACTCCTTCGTAGCGAAGATGCTTACACCCCTTGTGCACCTGCAAACAAAACATGATCAACATACTCGTATATTGGTGGTCAGCTTTAATTATTAAATTAGATCGCCGAAGATAGATAATGCAATTACTTGGATAAAGCTCTTCCAAGCATCATCCGAGGAAATGACTCTATTGGTCGACAGATCATATCCAAGGCCAGTCCGGACTTGCAACACCTTCCACCCCCTATGTACTTTCTTCATCCTTTCTTTTTTTTTTTTTTTTTTTTTGACATAACGTTAATCCATGTGCAGGGACTCCGCTGAATTCAGTATTAAATTCAGCGGCCCATCGATCATATACATTAAGTGAGGGCTGTTTGCCGCGACTGTAGGACAGAAACTCATCCAATTTCTCAAGTTGTTTTTTTTCCTTTGTGTTGTCCCAAAAGTATGTCTCACCCGTCGCTTTACGAGGCATTTCCTTAACAAATTCAATAACGAAAATTGAACGAAAAAATTTATAACTGGAACATAGAGAGAAAATTGTTTTTGGCTCAGTATAATTTAATTGGCATCTTTTATCTGAAGCATGTCAAATACCAAGTACAACACCACAAAACCAAAATTCAGAATGCAAATTCACAGAAACTCCAAACGTATCAAACATATCCGGATTCAAATCCACAAACACACATAAGATTGTATCCAATTTATTTGGCTAATATGTAAAGAAGTTTTAAGTACGGTTACCGAGTTCGAGCCGGAGGATGAGTATACAGTAGTTGACGGCGGATCAAGGCAGGAAGCAACGCCTCATGCGGTTGATTTCCGAACTCAAAAATAGTGGGTATTGAGCCTTCTAATTTGAGATTGTTTCGCGGACCGCAGTCTTCACCGCATGTGCCACCGACGATAACGAATCTGAAAGTAGGAACTAAAAAAGGAATAAAAAGACAAATAACAAGATAGCATAAAGAAGACAATAATATTTTTTAAAAAGTCACTGTAATATTGATCAAAGTAAGTTTTAAAAAAATTTGTCAGTGGTTTTTTTTCCTTCATATTTTAACAATTAAATTCCTTAAAAAAATATGTCATAGGGATTTAAATGCCGATACAGTAACTGATAAGCAAACCGAAAGATTGAATTTCCCCTCTCTCTCCTTCACTCTTCTTCTTTCATCTCATGTCTCTTCCTTACTCCTCCCTCACCTAACCTCGTCGCCCCGGATAATACTACAACTATACCTGTCATCACAGCCAAGAGACCCTCACCCCAGTTATATATAATTTTTTGGCCCGTAATATGAGTTTTTAAACCGTCATGAAATTTTAGTTTTTTTTACTAGTGCAACAAATGACATGTCAGCCGATAAAAACATTACGAAAGCATTGGAAATTCCAAACAGGTTAGTTTTAGTATTTTTAATAGAATAATAATAAAGTTTAAGGATAAATCTACAATGAAACCTTCTTATTTTTCCTTTTTAGTAGGGTAAATAATTTTTACCATTAGATTGTCTTTTACGGTTGAGATTAAAAGTTTGCACAAGATCTAAACACACAATCACACTAGAAAAATCAGAAGAAAAAAGAAAAGAAATTACACAGCTTGCTGCTTGCTCCACCATGCCGGCCATCGTATGTTCGCGGGCAGCACCGTCGCGTATGTCGAAGGCCGCTATATCTAACGAGTCGTCAGTGTTAGAGAGGCAGTGTTCGGGTGGAAAAGAGTTCGTGCCGCCGTGAGATGTCGTCGCCCAGGGGGACGGTTGCGATTGCTGCGCCGGTGGGTTGCTGGGGTTTGCGAGCAGTACCATCGCGGGTGGCATAGATCCGACGACGGTTGATGGTCCAGATTTGGCACAGATCAGTTGGCTCTCGGTCAACCCACGCCGTCTGCGCCGTTGGAAACTCGTCCACCTCTGTGCCGGGAATGCATATCTGACGACGACATGAAGATCGGTGAGCAGTCCTCCCAACGCCCGGTGGTTTTGCGAGTAGTGCTCACCGTCGAAGGGGACTACCTGGGGTGGCCAGATCCAGCGAAGATCCACCACGGTCGCAATTTCCTCACGGCCTCCGTCGTGGATCTGACATCACGACCTATCTCAAGCATTCCGTCGATGGCATTCGGCACGAGCGCGAGCCGCCCACCGCTCACATCACCAGCCCCGCCACGGTCGCCCATCTCGCGAGCCCGGAGATCCGACGCCAGAGATCTCAGTCACTGATCGTCGCTAGCACTTGCCGGATAGCCACCACCACAGTTGCGATCCGGAAATCGCGATGTCAGCAACGGCGACGGAGGTTACGATTTGGCCAGTGTGCGACTTCGGCTCGGCGATGGTCGGCGGTGGCGGCGGTAGGCGGTGGGAGGGTGGCACGGTGACACGAGGTGGGCGGCCGACGACTTTAAACGGCCATGTTGTTCTTGTTTTTTTATTTTTTATTTTGTTTTAGTTTATTGATTTTCTTTTTCTCGTGATCCTATGAAAATGCTCTATTATTATTTTGATGAATTTTTTTAATCTTGATTGTCCAAAATTAATGGGATGGTCAAAAAAAATTTTCCGATTAATGAAATAGAGGTCTCATCCTAGAACTTCCCAAAGTTTAATAACTGCAAACATAAATTAATTGATTTATAAATTAATTTTTACTTTTTTTTTTTTTTGGGAAAATTTAACTTGTACTATACTAGTATAGCAGGATCACATGCAGTCCAATTGGTACCAAAACGGAAGAAGCCTAATATCAACAGTCTAAAGTCACTAAGGTTCAAGGATGACAATTTTCCCCACTAACTCATTAACGTGTAGGAACCTGCCTTAAATAGGGGAAGAAACCTAATCTAAACGGGTTTAGGTTTAAGTTATAAACGGATTAAAAGTTTAACATATTACGGGTTACAAGGAAAAAATAGGTTTAGGGATCCCCGACCCTATTTCTTATTTACCCGCCTCATTTACTTGTATATTAAATTTAATTAGTTAAGATATTATACGGTATGTTTTATAATATATGATTAAAAATATTAAATTTTAACGAATTTGATATATGAAAAATTGAATACTTTAATTTTGGTTTATTTTAACTTAAAAGCCTATATATATATATATATATATTTTCTATGTTATATTTGTATACGATGAAAATAGATAATCAGATTAATGAGGTACTCTGCAAGTATCCCGAACCCGTGAAAAAAAAAAAAAAAAAGTTTCATTCCGATCAACTTTAAATGGGGTACGGGGCAGGTATGGGAATTGTTTTTATTTGCGGGATGAGTTGGTGAGAAGACTACCCACCCCATTACCATCCATAGCAAGGCTCAATCCAACTTTGCAAGTCATTGAAGAGATATAATTGTAGTCTTGTAATGGATAATGAGATTCGATTACCCACACATATATGACAACATTAATTAGCACCTTGTTTTATGAGTTTACAAAAATTTTTATAGTTCAACTTACGCCTCGCAACCATGATTTTCCAACACTAATCGTTAACAAGACAAATTAGAGAGCTGCACATCGGGCTTCTTCAAGATAGTCTCTAAAGAATTGGACCCAACAAATAACAATATTGAAGATGTGGAACTCACAGAGAGAATATCTATGTTGATCTTGGTTATTGGGCTGCAAATGGCTCACATGAGAATTTGTTGCTGCGGCTTAGGTTGACAGGTTGCACACTCATCTTAGGAGTGTCCCGAGTTGCGGACGTTTTGGATCGGAGACGACATTTTTAATTATTAGGGGTTATAATTTTTTCCATGACATTAATTCCTTTCTCCTTGACATTCCATTAAAATAATAATGATAATAATAATAATAATAATAATAATCCTCCTTTCTCCTTGATACACTTTAAATTTGGAAGAACAATCCCAAATATAAACCGGGAGGTAAAATACAAGAGACCCCATTTGATAGGACTAATTAGATGTGGTCATATTTTGTTTCAAATCTCGACTCAACCCGTCAAGATGTGAAATATTTCTTAATTTAAAAACACAACTTCTATTTCAAGAGTTAAAATCAACTTTTGGTACCCTCGGCTTTGAGCAATTTGACAACGTGGGCTACTTTTTTATGTTATATAAAACACAAGAGACAATCTTTATTATTTTTACAAGCTTTACTTGGTGGCAAATGTTGAGTTTCGCTTATTTAGATAATGAGTAATTGTGTCCCCATGACGTATATCATAATGCCGAGGTAAAGCCTTTTTAAGTTACAAATAATTATACCAAACAAACTATTGATTAATAAATAATATTTTGTGCACTTCAACCAATTTTCAGGCAATGATCACATACCTCTAAGGACTCGGTATCAAACTTATTTTTCCAAGTCCTCCCAAAAGGAATTCCGAGATGCAATGAAACATTCCAACTTCCCCATTTCTCTATGTTTCTTTTCGTATGAAAAAGTAACTAAAAAACAGAAATTATTCAATAGACCGACCGGATGGATCATGTCATTATATTTACGTGATACACTTATTTAATAAAAAATTAATATTTTGACAGTTTGTTTGTATAAGCTATATTTGCACCTACATTTAAAAAAAAAAAAAAAAAGGATTCAGGGGTAATAACTCCGAACAATCACATTTACCAAAAAAATAAAAAATGAATAAGATAAATAAAATTGGGGAAAAATAAAGATTAAAAAAAAAATAGAACATTGACTGAAAAAGGCTTTTTCAAAGGGGACCAAAAACCAAACCTTTGAATTCCTCTTTCGTCCCTTTCCCTAATTCCAAGACCAGAAAACCCAGACTTTCAACCCTCCCAATTTGCCCAACTTTTGAAAAAGCGAAAGGGACGACAGCTTCTTTGGCCCACCAAAGGACTACAAAACAAATCCCACTACTTGTTTCTTTTTGGGAAAATGGTGTAGTCCTATTATATATTTATTATATGGTATGAAATCTTGGCAATTTGAGCATTATAATACAATATTGAGCTAATCATTTTAATCACTAACATCTATCTTATGCTTTTTTCATGGGATTAGAGTCTCACTTGACATTTTGTCCAATTGACCCTAACCGTCTACCAGCTAAAAAAGTACCAAAGCCCAATGATGACTTTCCAATTCGTCATTTTATAATCTGAAAACTCCAAAAAATACCCCCCCTTCCGTTTTTTACTAAATCCAACGTCTGCCTCTGTGTTTCTGATAATCCAAAAAGTATCCCTTGAGTTTTTAAACCATCCTAAAATTATCCTCTAAGTTTTCAAAAAGAGTTTTTTTTTTTTTTTTTTTCCCAAACACCCTTTTAACTGGTCAAATTATATATAAAAAGAATGTCACAACATTATCTTCTATATCAATAAATTGAAAAATAATAATAAATAAATAATAATAATAATAATTTTATCCATCTCTTTTTGAGCAGTTCAGCTATCACAAGAAATGACAACTAAGCAGCACTTGTCAATGGCTTCTACTAAATATCTGATTTTACAATTCCGTTTGCCCGAGTTGGACTGGTTCTGTTTTTACCAAAAAGATTATATGAATGATCGATGAGATTGATGGGGATCCATTTTTTTTTTAATCATTAATGCATACAAAAATATTTAAACGTTAATTTCTAAGGATGTTTTTGGTATTTCAAAAACTTTAAATGATTAAAGGGTTGTTTTTTAACTTTTTGAAAACTTAGGGGATACTTTTCTGATAATTAAAAAACTTAGGGGATACTTTTTGAATTATAAAAAATATAGGAGTAAACATTAAATTTAGGAAAAACTCGAGGGTTACCTTTTTTTTTTTTTTGCCTTTTTTATAATCTGTACCACATCACTCTTTACATACATTTTTTAGAAAAACGTAAACTGTGTCATGTGTTGTAATATTCGCTATTGTCTCCAGTCTAACTTTTCTTTTTTCTGGAAGGATCATTTTTTATATTAGTAATTTTTTTTTTTTTCCCCTTGTCGTGGTTATGTCATAAAAGGATATAAAACTTTTTCAGAATTTAATGAGTAAAGCCACCCATTGTAGATCAAAGTGGTCTAAAGTTAATTGGTACGTACTTAGTTACTTTGACACACTAAATAGTAATTTTGACTCGACAAAAAAAAAAAATCAAATCAAATCAAATGATTCCGTGCTATTGTTCCTCCTCATATTTAGATACCATCCAAACTTGCTAGATATCAATTGTTTCATATTTAATATTTTTTATAAAACAACATTTATAATTTTTTTTAAATAAAATTTATCATCTACATTAATAGTTCTAATAGTGTGGTGTTGCAAGATTTTTACTAGAAAATTACATACAATTGAACTAATTATTACAAGTTTTTAATAGAATGTTACAATTATTAAATCTATCGAACTGTTGGATTTAAGATATTTTGTATATATATTTATACATATAAATCATTTTCTATTACCGAAAATATTTAATGCTCATGGTATTTCTAAGCATTTTTCAATTATTTGGGACAGAACTGTGCAAAATGGTTTTAAACCTATCAGCGTGATCCCATTTTTCTTACTCATCAAAAAAAAAAAAAAAATCCCATTTTACCTTTTTTTTTTTTTTTTTTTTTTTTTAATTTGGCAAAGATTAAGAAGGGCCAGTGTTCATGAAATGTGAAAGGACTCAAAACCTATTTTCTGGAACGACAATTTGTCGGCCGCATGATATTTGAAAAATTTATGAGAAGTATTTTTGTTTATATTGACCTTTTTTTTTTTTTTTTTTTCCTAAGAGCTTGAGGCATCACCATATCTCTCAATCACCAACTTTTTCCTACCCTTTTGCATGGTCCTATATTTATCTACCAATAAGTAAATATCAATGTTTTTTTTAACGAAAAAGATATATATCAATGTTTTTATCTGGAGTTCCCTTGTACATTTTTCAAATTAAAAAGGATCCGTTTGGTTCATTAGTTTGAGTTGAAATATTTTAGTTGTAATAGTAAACTTTTTTGAATTTTCAGAAAAGACAAAAACTTTTTGGGAAAAAGACAAAAACTTTTTTGGAAAAAGACAAAAAAAAGTACAGTTTGAGTTGGAATGAGATGATGAAGCAAACAAGCCCTATAGATTGCAGACTATAAGTTCTATAGGGGGTGTTTAGTAAATGAGTTTAGTTTAAGATTTTTAAGTTTCAATAGTAATTTTTGTTGACTTTTCAGAAAAGACAAAAAACTTTTTCAGAAAAAGACAAAAACCATGATTAAAAAGTACAGTTTAGTTTAAAATGAGATTACATGCCAAACATTCCCTAACTTTCTCTTTAAAATTGTATCTTTTCAAACATGATCTCTTATATGCAAAACTTAAGGTTTAGATGTCGATAATTTTGGATCTTTAGTTTGCTTGATATAATCATACAATCAAATTTATGAAAGTAATAAAAACAAAATGATATAATGATTTCTTTACTAAATTACTAGGTTAGTTTCTAAATTTTTAAGTTTATGTAACTTTGGTCTTTGTTTTGTTATTTTTTATTTATTTTTGTAACTAGAATAATCTTAAATTATTAAAAATGTAGCTACATTAGTTATTTCTGTTAATTTTTTGGATGAAATCCGTTACTTAAAATCTCTTTTTGATCAAATTACTAACGGATTAGGTCCAAAAATTATTGGAAATAATATTGGAATTACATTTTAATAGTTTAGGGGTATTCCAGCTATTAAAAAAATGATCTTGAAAGTTACACAAATTTAAAAGTTTATGAACTAAATGAGTAATTTAACAATAACAAACAACAACTCCAAGACCTTTTGAAGGAAAAAAAAAAAAAAAAAAGTCTGAGACCTTCTGAGGTGGTTATCGTTCAGTTTGTTGGTTTGGAATTTCGAATATGCCATATTCTCTATTTAAATTTCATGATCTTAGAAATTTCACGAAACCGCGTTTTGCCTTGTCCAGTGTAAAACTTGAGGAAATATATTATCGTTCTAGTGTAATACTTTTTTTTTTTTTTTGTTTACACGACAATCTCATGTAAAAATAGATTTTGTACGGATAATTTAGGACAATAAAAATTTATATTAATCTAAATCCTAATCTTTTTGTTACATATATTAACTTGGAGTGAGGGATTTTATTGTGAAGTCAGATATGAAATATACCGCTAAACTATACCCGCGACTTATACTATAATATTTATCTTTTGAAAAGTTATAATTCTTGTATTTTGTTTTTATTTGAAAAGTATATTCTTAGTTTTGAACTTTTATATTTTTATGCAATGAGATTACATTTGATATACAAAGTTATACCCTTTTTTTGGTCAATACTTTTTTTTTTTTTTTGCTAGAATTTTTCTTTGGTCAATACTTAATTTGACCTAAAAATGCCCAATTACTCTTAAAAAGAAAAACTAAAACATATTTTTTACATTTTCTTTTTATTCAAAAAAGTATACCGTGTTTGTTAAAAGTTCTACATTTTATATCATTTAATAACATTTAGTGCATAAATAAATATATTTTCTCGACTAACACTTAATTTTAACATTAAAAATACTCAAAACACCTTGAAATTTAAAAAAATAATTGAAGAAATTCTAATTTAAATTAAAAAATAAAGGGGCTGAAGCATGGATCGAAAGGGGTGCGTGGTGGTAGGGTGTGGTGGTAGGGTGAGAAAAGGTTGGATGGTTGAGAAAATCGAAGTTTTTTCATTTTATAATTTTCCTTTTAAAGGGTATTTTGGTATTTTTATATCAAAATAAAGTGTTGATTGAGAAAGAGTATTGATTTAGAAATTAAATGTAACCTAATGATATAAAATGTAGGATTTTGAATGTAAGGTATACTTCCTCAATAAAAACAAAGTAAATGATATAAAAATGTAATTAATACTCCAAGTTGTTGTTTTTCATTTTAAGGGTATTTTGGATTTTTAGATCAATGTTATGTGTTGACAAGAAAAGATATATATTCATATATTAAATATAATAAGATAATATAAAAAATGTAAAAGTTCAAATTAATACAAATATATACTTTCTCAATAAAAACTAAATACATGCAAATATCAATTTTTTTCCCCCTTTTGTACATATACTTGCATATACCTAATGAAAGGTCCATCTACACTGCCTTTGCCTATAGTTTGGAGTACAAAAAAACTTGCATTATATTTAGGCGTTTGTGATAAGTCATTTTCATACTAGATGAGGGAGAGAGTAGACGTAGATCGTTTCTCTTTCATGAATTTGACGCGTCATGGTTAGTGGCTCTATTATGCTTGCTCATCAACCATGAATGGAAAATGACTCTTGCTATATTGTATCTCACACTCAGTCTTACCGTATA